>CANUEY010132493.1:0-48816 GCA_948099555.1 Croton setiger
TTTTTAAATATTTGTAATACAAAAAAAACTTTTTTCTTTTTAAAAAATTTTTTTTTTTTTTTTTTTTTAACATAAAAACCTCAAATCAAAATTCAAAAAAAAAAAAAAAAAAAAAAAAAAACAAACATATTTGCAAGGATATTACTCACACTAAATTGCTTAATTAATAACAATCACAGACAAATGTTCATACTAGTGGCAGATTGGTTGTACAGTTCAGTATAGAAAATATCAATATATGTTAATGAATCTCTAAATTGTTAAAAACTTTAGCTTATAACTTACTTAAAGCTTGAGTAGCTCTTCTTTTATCACTTGAAAAAAATTTGGTTGGTCTCACAATCTTTGCTGGCCCACAAGTATACCCAGGCCCTGGTGCTTTCAAAGTGAAGTTCTTTGGCAATCTAACAGTTTTGTTGGAGGTTCCGGCAGCACCCACACTGACTTGGAAAGAACTTACAGCAGTAGAAGGGTCCTGTGCCCATGAGTTCATTACTCCGCCTTTGCAGCAATTTGCAATCTGCTGATTGTAAGGAGTTCCAGGAAGTAAATCCACAACAGTTGGATCCTTCCTACAGCAATGAGGAACGTTTCCTTTGAATTTTGAACAGTCCCCTTGGTCTGTGGTTTGGGCTCCCATCATGCTCCAGATTACTTCCTTTTTTGCCCATGTCCAACCTAATGTCCAACCTGGAGCTTGAATATGGCGATATTGCTGAAAGTTATACATCGTAACAACTGCCTGTCAAAACACAAACAAAAAAAAATATATATAAATTAGAAAAATCAGCATAGTCACATTTGGAGTTCCATATTGAGCTTGCTACAAAACTAAATAAGAATTTTGCAAGTAATAGGTAGATAAATCTCTTCTTGAAAGTGCAAAAAAATGTTGACTTCTTATTGATTTATTGAGATTCCTCAACTTGATTCAAAAGAACCAAAGACAATCGTAAGCTCCAAAATCAATATGCTTTGGGATTGACTAACATATAAACAACAGTAAATTAAATTGAAAAATTCAATTTGAATAGCACAATAACATTTCACATAGAAAAATAAAAAAAAGGTCTGAAAAGGTAGATGGACTAAGCATAAATACTGAATCATTTACTAATACTTACAACATAGCCATCTGGAGTCCAACTTATGACATCCCATTTGAGAGTGATATTCCCATTTGGATCAAGGGCATCATAGGCTTCTGCAAATATTTAAAAGAACAAAAGATGAAAACTCTACTTACTATTTTTCAAAACCACATTAATGCTAGAACAATCAATATCAAATCTAAATCTAAACAATAACATGATAGCAAACTAAGCAAATAGTACCAATTTTGCAATCCGGATTTTATAAGCTTATTTAGACGCAAGATCTTAACTTTCTAACAATTAATAGAAACCCAGTGATTTAGTTCACCAAAGTTGGAATCAAAAGACTACGAATTATAACAAAAGAAATCTGCAACACATATCTCCATCTTAAACCGTCAAGGTGAGTAAAGATAATTCCAGTTAATTAAGAATCTAAAAAAAATTAAAACATGAGAAGTAAAGCATACAGACCTGTTGGAGTGAGAGTAGAGCAAGAAAGCAAGAAAACCAGGAAAATGGTGAAAGAAGTGAGCTTAGAAATGGATCCAGTGAGTAAAGAGAAGTGTGGCTCCATTTCTCACTGCAGATTTGGAATTAAACCTGATGCTTACGTTATTGTGTTTAGTTCAAGATCTGCATAAAGGAGAAAGAGAGAGCTATTGAGGTGGGTTATTGTGGACTTTCTTCTCACATGGGAAGAAAGCTTTTTTTAAGAAGAAGAAGAAGAGCTGTATATAACAGTGCAAGTATTCACATCTTAAAAGAGTGCAGTCAATGTGATTTAACTGTTTGAAAGCTGTATGATATTCACATTAAGTTACTATAATACCCCGCGTGGTTCTTTTAATTTGGACCTACAATTTACGTAATTAATTTTATTTATTTATTTTCAAATATTTAAATTAACCTTAAAAAATTATACCATTAAATAATATATTAAGATTTTCACATATTTTTCTTAAAAAATCAAAAAAAAAAAAATCAAAAAATTCAAGAACAATCATATAAAACAAAAAATGTTAGTTGTAGGATATATAAAATGTACAAAAAGTGAAGGGAAAAAAAAATTAGATAAAAATTTACATGATAGTCTAATTTGAATAATTACATAGTATGAGTTGGATAAATTCTAGACACATCATTTTCTAATATCTGAATATATGAAATTTGGACTTAAAAGTTTTGTTTAAAAATTAAATTTTTGTTTTCTTTTTTTAGGAATTAAAAGTTAGATAGGGTTAGTGAAAAATACATGTGCTTGAAAAAGAAAAAACTTATGGTCAGAGAGAAAATCAAAGGTTACTAGTTAAGGGATAATTTTGGGCATGATTAGTTTATTTGTTGGAGGGAAAATCTTGAAAATAACTCATCCCATTAACTTGTATTCCAAGTTTGGTGTCTATTTTAAACCATAAATAATACAATACTTAATCTCAACTAATTCTTAATTATATATTTAGAAGAAATCTAGAAACAGTATAATAATAATGGCAAAATAGGAAATATAGGATTGTTGGATTAGAGAATCATAAATATATAGAACAAATAAAAAGGTAGAAAAAAGAAGTGCAATTACCGACAAGTACTGTCGGTGGAGAGAAAAATCAAAACGACAGTGTTTTTGTTTGTCTCTTTCGTCACTCATTGACTAAACCTTGCTGTATATGTAACCACTTTTTATTTATTTTTGATTTCTTCTCTATTTATTTAATTCTAATTATTAATCCACCAAATATTCTTGGCGTTGGCCCTCATGTAATCAGGTTGATTCTGAAAAAAAATATAATTATCTTTTTTTTTTCAAAAAATGTAAATCTGTTTACGTATTTTACTGTATATTTATTCATATTTTTCTATTTTTATCTTTATAATATTAAAGATCTATTTTTAATGTCATTGGTATTCTTCCCACCCATTAATACTAAAGATCTATCTTCATTAAACATGGTTGACAGCAAAGTGTTCAATATTGCACCATCAACTGTACGAGAAAAGCTTTGATGGCTCAAGGCTCGAACCAACTTTGTTATCTACTTATACCTGCACATGTGTTATCCTCCGTTCCATATATTATCTCCTAAGCTTCAGCTCTAAACATTGGACACGTATCTAGATTAGTAGAGAATCTGTTTAGCCAAAACCCTCATTGCTTCTCCCGTGTTAGTCAGCACGTTGCTATTTGAATTATCTCGATCCATCCTGGGATGAGAGGGTGTTGGGCAATGTATCTCTCAACTCTTAGTCAAGGTTACCATGAACTTGTTATTCCCCTATAAAATCGGATCATAAAATAGGATTGTGAAATGGTAAGATTTTACTTTATATGTAGACATCAAAATAATAAATAATGTTTTATCAACGCAGATTGCAAGAACTAAGACAGTTCCAACTATAATTAATTGAGACATAAGAATTTATATGTAGACATCAAATAAAAACAAAATTTGCATTGAGATGTAGAATTGATACATCAAACAGAATTGCCATTTGTAAATGATTTGCTAACCCTACACTAAACTCATAACTAAACAAGGGACTTAAAAAATCAACGTAGGGCTCAAATGTTGTTGAAGATGCAAACGAGTTAAAAATCAAACTAAATTGAAATTTGGGAATAACTTTGAGACTAAATTGAACAAAAATCTAATAAGTAACTGCTAAAAAAATTTACTAATCACACCCTATACTAGTACTACTTAATTATAAAAAATGAATTTTCGCTCTCCTTCGCACATGACAAGTTTACTAAATATGGCTGCAGATTTAATTTTCCTTTTTCAATTAGGTTTTAAGGGTTTTAGCGATTACAGAGGAGGGACAATTTTTTTTGAGAAGGAAAATAAATGGACAACAGTTACTTGGAGCAGATAGTGCAAGATGGGAAGCTCCATCGACAACTCAATTCCCTCATTGTTGCTCATCTTCGTGACCACAATCTGACACAGGTTACTTCGTTTTTTTTTCATGTTTGGTTGCCTAGAAAATTTAAAAACAGCTAAACATGTTTATGTATATTTGTTTCTCCTTATTTCAATTAGCATTGCAACTTTTGACGTATTTCGACTTTTTTAAACTTGATTCTGTTATAAGTGTAAATTTTAGTAAAAGTTGATACTTCTTGATTCTGTTAGGAATGTGAATTCAACTAAAGCTGGTTACTTTTCTCTTCCTGCGATGTGGATACCGATAGAGTGCATTTCATTAGCTGAAAATAATATTACCGTTTAAGATTTTTATTTTTGCCTTGTTCATCAGTTGAGCTATAAAATATTCGCAAAATAGTTCTACGATTGTGATTTGTGTAGATTTTAATGAAAATTTGTGTTCTTTAGGCTGCGAGTGCAGTTGCATCAGCCACAATGACACCAATGAATATTGAGGTTCCTCCCTATAAGCTTCTTGAGCTGGTTGCCAAGGTTGTTTGCAACTGTTTTTTAATTATATTGCATATGGTAGTTGGATAAACAAGCAAGTGAAATTTTTGGATACTAAGATGACAACAGGGTCTTGCAGCAGAAAAAGATGAGATGTTAAGAGGGATTACTTCCAGTTCAATGTATGATGTGGGCACGCTTGTACCAGCAGCGTATGGCTCAATCCCAGCTCCTCGTGCTTCTTCCATTGATTTCAGGTAATCTACATTTTAGCTATTTGAACCATCCTCTAGTCTAAAAATCTTCTATTATTGGGGAAACTCTGTTCTTTTATGACCTTGTTGATTAACAAGTTAGTCTGATTGGAATTAAACTCAAGGAGCTCATATCATCTCCTGTCAAATCAGTGCCATGCAGGACACTAAAGGCTCATCAAAAAATTTTCCAAAGCATGAGACACGGCATCTTTCTGAGCACAAGGTAGGAGAATTCATCTCTATGTACAGCAGTGTGGCTGAATAATTTGAAGTCATAGTTTCTCTTTTACTTTTTGAAAAACTGATGGTTTAAGTTCTCTAGAATATTGCCAGATGTGCAAGATTTAGTCCTGATGGGAGATTTGTTGCTACTGGAAGTGCTGACACATCAATTAAGCTCTTTGAGGTGCTGATTTCCCCCTATTTTGTAGTTTGTTAAACCCAACATGCTTCGTTATTTTAACTACAACCAGTATATTATCAATGTTTTGTTTACCATGCAAGCTCATTAAATGGACCACAAACCTTGGACTGTTAGAGTCTAGAACTCAATTCAATTGAAAATAGATCTTCTCCTTTTGTTTTATCAAAAGTTATTTTTAAGTAGAGATGACATCTTGTCCTTGGTCTCAACTTCCAAAATAGGAACTTATAAATAAGACTTTCATAGGAATAGGAAACTCCTAAATACTAAGACTAGTAAATTGGAAGAACAAAGTACAAAATAAAACTTCTTTCTCAACAAAGAAAACTGTGATAATAATACTATCTTTAACATTATTCCCCATCCAAAGAAAGAACTTGTCCTCAAGCACAAAGTATTAAGCATGATTTTACTGCCCTACCAGACTGTTAAGACATTGCCAGACACTGTTATCTCTATGTAAAACAACTGTTGTTTGCATCGATCACTAAACGACTAGGATTCATCATGTTGTAGCACTATTCCGTTGCTTGTTGTTCTGCCATTTCAGTTTGACTGAGTTTCTTAATAAAAAGGTGTAGAAGAAGCCCTTCAATGCTGTTGGATTTTGTGAGAGTTGAACTGCCAGTACTATTTTTTTCCCAAGCACTGCGTCCCTTTAAAAGCCCTCGCCCAATTCATTGCAGTAAACAATGGTAGAATATGCATGTTGATATTCAACCTTTTGGTTCTTGATAAGATTGATTTTCCAGTCATTTCTCATTGTTTTTGCCTTTGCTATGCTATTTAAATAAGAAGAACAAAGACTACAAATAGAACAACTTTCTAATATATCATTTGCTTGCATCTCTAACATATTTGCTCTTTGTGCAGATTTCAAAAATCAAGCAGATGCTGCTGTCAGATACAAGGGATGGTCCTGTCCGGCCAGTCATACGGACATTTTATGATCATTTACAAGTATTTTCTCCATGGTTAACCTTCTTTTCAAGCAGCCAATTGCTTCATGGTCTTTCTGAATAGCAACTATTATTACATTGAATTGACTTCCACAAACGTAACATACATGGCTTTGAATCTCTCATTGTTGCTTATTATATATTTATACATATTTTCCCCTTTGAACATTATGTTGGCCCATTCTACTCAAGGTGTATTTGAATTGAAGAATTTAGAATGATTCTAGCTTGCCTGTTTTGAGTTCATGGAATGGTCCAAAACAGCACAATAAATTTGGTCTGAAGTTTAGATCTAGAAACTAGAATGATTCATCTGCAATTACTATTCCTACTTTTTTTTTTTTTTGTTACTCCATTAGGATTTGGTTCCATATCGTCTAATGACTTGTTATATAATTGCAGCCGATAAATGATTTGGACTTCCACCCTCAAAATACTATTCTTATATCGGGAGCCAAGGACCACACAATAAAGTATGACGGGGTTTATCTACATAGATTCATTATATGTATACTAAACATTGCCCACTTGAGCAATTAATGTCCTCAAATTGAACTTGTACCTTAACCAATGCTTTTTAAATCTTTTAGATTCTTTGATTTTTCCAAAGCTACCGCAAAGAGAGCATTCAGAGTTATTCAGGTTTTCTTGTATTTATTACGTTGTTGATCCAAGCAAGTTCTTAAGTTTTCTGGTGAAATTGATGTCTCAAACTTTCCCTGATGTATTGATGTGTAATGATGCAGGATACTCACAATGTGCGCTCTGTGTCTTTCCATCCTTCTGGTGACTTCATTCTTGCAGGTATCCAACAGTTTTCTTTGTTTATTTTATTTTTGAAACATATTTGTTTTAGGATTTGGTTATTCGTTTTCTGCTTCATCTAAGTATTAGGGAAAATCAGTAATTTATCTTTTTCTTTCTATTGCTAGTTGGTGCTTAGTTATCTAAAATTAATTTAATTATGATAATGTTAAAATTTCCTCAAAGGATCCTGTCAGTATAATTTCTAGCGCCTTACATCTTTTTGACTGTTCATGGAATTCATTAATGCTATTCCTCTTTATTTCATTATTATCGTTTTGCACTTTGCAAATGAAGTGGGAACGAGAATGAAGAGTTCAAGTTTTAAGTAAGATTTTGCATGGTGGTTTGAGATTATATACTGCTGAGTTCAGTCTTACCATACGGATTGTGCTAACAGTTATCTTTGAATGTACATTTTAACTTTTGACAAGATAAAATCTATTTTTTTCCTTAATTTATCTTCAGACTTTCATACAAGAGTTAGTTGACAAAAGTTTAAAATCTTGTGGTGATTGGACAACTGACAAGGTTGGAGCAAAAATATTGCAGGAACTGATCATCAAATTGCACACCTGTATGATGTCAATACATTTCAGTGTTATCTATCTGCTACTGTTAGTACCCCAGAAATTGGAACTAATGGAGCCATTAACCAGGCATGGTTAACGATACTTTTCCATTTTATTTGGTATAATATCCACATGAAAGAGATGAACTCATGGAAATTAAGGTTCTCATTGTCTTATGTCTTCTTGGTTATGCAGGTGAGGTATTCATCCACTGGTGGTATGTATGTGACAGCATCTAAAGATGGTGCTGTGCGGTTGTGGGATGGGGTAACTGCCAATTGTGTCAGACCTATAGTTGGTGCACATGGAACGGCAGAGGCCACCAGCGCAAATTTTACAAAGGATCAAAGGTACTGTATAATATTTACATGTATAATGACTCTCTGCTTACATTTGTAATTTTGCTTCTTTGTGGTCAGGAGGGTTTGCAACATTAATTCCATTGGTAGATACAATTATAGCTAAGTCCTTTAATTCCAAGTTGAATGGAATTGACTAAATTAATCTGTTTCTTCCATTCCATTTGATTTTACATTGGTTTAATTACTTTAGTAGACGATCTACAACAAAAATATCAAAATTGGATATATGTATAGCAAAAAGATTAAAAGAAAAACCAACCTTCCACTGGAATACAATTAGCAAAGTGAGCATTAACTACTATTCCCTTGTAATGTTAAAAGAGCAGTCTGTGGCAAGCAATTTTTAACTAGTCTGAGGAGAAGAGAGATCTGATAAAAATCCTCCTATTCTCTTTCTCCTTTTCATTTTTCTGCCTCTTCTTGGTGCCCAAGGAACATAAAATATTAAACATGATTTCACTCCTTGGTTTGGCATGGTACTGTATCTGGGTGTATAACATGCACGAAAATATTTTACTTTCTAGGTTTGTTCTCTCTTGTGGAAAAGACTCTTCTATTAAGCTGTGGGAGGTTGGCACTGGAAAATTGGTCAAACAGTATTTAGGAGCTATGCATACACAATTAAGGATACAGGTATGGTGGGAAAAAACGTTTTCATCAAATTTCTATTTATCAGTTTATGCTTTTCCCTTATTTTTTATATAGGAAGTGGACACTAGTGAAGATCATCAGTTCAAATTGACACTTATGCATTGCAAACCCATCTATATTGCATATTACTGATAGCATAACAATGATAGACATTTTATGAATGCATGAAAAGAGAAGTGTAGTTTTTGAGCAATGAAGTCCATGTGTTTCATCTGGCACTGTGTTTGAAAATATGAATCAAACATTTCTGCTCAGGAAGGAAATATGAGTTTGACCTTGAGTTGATCTTGTGAATTTAAGCTCAAGCTTGACTCATTGCATGCCCAAACTCAACTTGATACTTAAAAAGATGAGTTTGAGTTTCGCTCAGGATTAAGAAGTTTAAATGATGTCTTTTATGAGGTTTGTATTATTGTTGTTTACCGAGCAAGCTTTGTGCTCAATAAAGCTGCCTTGTCAGAGTCAAGTTCAACCTTAGGTCAATAAGATTGCCAAACTCGCTTTCATCAATATGAATCTCAAGCAGCTCATTAATTTTCAGCCTTAGTGCTGCTGGTTCCTAAGCAAAGCATGCTGTTATGTTTTTATTCTTTCTAGAAAATTCCAAATTTTATTATGGAATGTGTATAGAGGATGAATTTGTGAAATATGGTTGAAACTACATTCTTCCTTGAACTCATTGGAATCCTGAGTATGTTCACTGAGTCAAATAAAACGTTCCTGGATTATTTCCACTGGGTAGAACTGTAGACATATGTTAAATCTCGATACATAAAAGAACTTTCTGACTGTACTTAATTACATTTTTTTTTTAAAGTATAATCAATTACATTCTAAAGGCATCTTTTGTAGTAGACTTCCAAATTTATTGCTTAAAATTTTTTGTGGAATTGGTCCAAAATTCTGAATGCTTGAAATTGTACTCTTGCAGGCTGTTTTCAATGACACCGAAGAATTTGTAATATCCATAGATGAAGCAAGCAATGAGGTTTCACATTGGTTCTTTGCTTAATGCTTATGCTACCAATGATCATATGTTTTGTTTTCTCAGATTCTTATTGGTTGTTGATGAATGCAGATTGTTATATGGGATGCTTTAACAGCAGAGAGAGTGGCAAAATGGGTATCCAACCATAATGGTCCACCCCGTTGGATTGAACACTCGCCTACAGAAGCTTCGTTCATCACCTGTGGAACTGATAGATCAGTCCGCTTCTGGAAGGAAACTCTCTAAATGATCACAGCTTTTCTGGATCTTCTGTAAAATTAAGCAGGTTTAGGAAAACATTCTTTTTTATTTGGTAATGCATCAGTTTGGGCTCCATAGCACTTAGGAGTGCTATATTCTAAAAAATCTCCCCATGCCTTTGTGTGGGGGAAATGTCTCAATAAAATTATTGCTTTTAGTTCCCCTTCAACTGAACTGAAACATTAACATCCTTTTTCAAAAGTAATTGTATTTAAAAGATTTTCATTGGGAGATTATTTTGTTAAATTCAGAGATGTAATGGATTTCCACGCATTTCCATACCATTCTTTACAAAAATCTGAATAAATGTTAGTTTTAAACCAATTTCCAATCACAACTTACAAACTTAATTGAACAAATATTTCAACTTCACATTATTTCTTGAATTTTCTTCAGCATCTGAATCAAATAGGAAATATCATTGTATCCCATGAAATCTTCCATGGAACAAAGCCAAAATATAGATTTCTGCGTTTTTCCTTCATTCAGCATCGACCTACACCAGAAATGCTTTGCTTTTATGCTGCTCAACAGCAGATTTCAGGTCCCTTGATCTATCATCCAATTTAATCATCCACAACTTAAAGAATCCCTGGCAGGCAAACAGATCAATACAGCTATCAAGATTTGTAACGAAAACTGAAAGGCGTTCATTATTTCAAATTTCATAAAAACATGTTCAGGAGTCATAAACTTCCTTCATCTCAAAACTAAAATACAAGCCTGAAATTTTCATATCTACTCTCCATCTTCACACCCTAAGTATGAATATGCATCAACTTATTTGATTAAAGTACTGGATACAGAAAGTAAGCTCATAACTAATATCTACTCTAGACTCTAATAGCATAATAATATGGAACAAAACATGCAGATTCTCGGCCTAGAGTACTAATGCTTCACATGTAAATTGGATGATTTAACTCTAATAAAGAATACAATCATCATGCTACTTCAAAAAAAAAAAAAACTATTATTCCTAGTTTCCAACAATGAACTCTAAAAAAAAGAATAAAACTTTGGTGTCAAATGCAGTTGAATAACAGAGGTGACATACCCCTTGACTAGATAGAAGCAAGTGGAGTATGATCAGATGGCTCTCCGCATATTGTTCTTTGGTTTCTTCACAAAACTTAATCTTATCTGCTTAAGACGCCTCCTTTTCCTAGCTGTTTTCTCAGGCAATGTCAACCTCTTCTTCCCTTTCTTTGCAGGCCCTGGTTTCTTCAAAAACCTCGGTTCCACCTTGTACTGCTTGGGAGTGACAGACACCCCATTGCTCAAAGCTTCATTAAAGAGAGTATTTGCTTTGTCAAGCCGATTATGAGCACACCATTTCCCAATCAACAACTCATAAGACTTTGCTCCAGGTTTACAGCCATCTGCCTTCATCATCTCAAATATGCTCATAGCATGCTCAATCCTCTCAATGCCACACAAGATTTTCAAAAAGCTATAATAAGCTTTCTTATCAAGTTTATCCCCATAACCAGCACTCTTCATTCTGTCAATCATTTCGTCACCTTCTCCGACTCTTGCAGCTTGATACAAGCTCCTAATTAACACAAGAAAAGTAGTATCATCAGCTTCACACCCCCATTCCCTCATCCTATAGAACAAATTCAAAGCATCCTGAGTTTTTCTCATCTTACACAGATTATTGATTAATATATTAAAAGTTTCGACATTTCTTGGAACCCCTTGAGTGTCCATTTCCACTAACACCTTCTCCGCCTCAGAATGCAATCTAAAAGGCTCTTTTAACCTACAGGTTTTGCAAACACAATCAAGGATTGCATTATAAGCCACTGGACCAATCTCAAAACCACCTCTATACATCTCCCCAGCCAACCTTTTAGCCTCCTCAAGTTTCCCATCAACACACCAGCCTTTAATCAACAGATCACAAATAAGCTCGTTAGGGAAAATCTCATTAGCCAAGTCCTTCACCATTTTCTCAGCGTAACTAGCATATCCATTATCACATAAACTCTTCACTATTAATGTCAAAGACTCCTTATCTCGCTTAAATCCGTAATCATTCTCCATCCTATCAAACAACCCAACCACCTTAGTGGGTCTTCCAGCTCGTATAAGCCTATCAACAATAGATTCCAAACATTTAGGACCAGCAACACCTTTGAAACCACGAAGAAGCTCATGGGTAGATTGGAAATCCTTCCTTCGACCAAAGTAATCGACAAAATGCGAGATCGTTTCATCCGTGTGCTTAAAACCGGTATCTTCGACTAACCACTGATGAAACTCTAGAACGTTACGGCCAGCATCGGGCGAGAGATTGAGAGTTTGCAAAACTTGCGAAGGGGATATGGAGCCGATGAGGGGTCGATGAAAAGATTGGAGTCTGAGTAAAACCGGGAGAATCCCAGGTTCATCTTTTTTAAGAAGCTCTGCAGATAGAGTTTGGGCGATGGGATCTGACACATGATTAGGGGTTAGAGTTTGAGAGGAGAAAAGTTTACAGAGAGAAAATTGGAATTTGTGGAGATTGGCGGAAGCAAAATAGGAAGAGATAGAGGAGTTGGTAAGCGGTGGAGACGGAGGCGGAGGTCCGACACAGTAATGGTGGAGGAGGCGACGGAGCTGCATTTTTTGAGAGAGATGAGAAAGGAAAAACCCAAAACCCTGGTATTGGAAGAACTTAGCTTAGCTCAGTCTCACACAGTACTACTTGGGGCGAGATTTAATCTTAATGGGCCTAAGTGTCAAAAACCCAAAAATATGCAATTATTTAGTGTTTTGTTTGCTTTGTCTGTGGGCTTTTGAGCCTTTTTCACATGGGAAAATTACCTAAACCTCATTTAAAATTTGTAGACTAAAATAGCCTTTATAAGTTATTTGGCTCTAAAATGACTTTTTCAAGTTTTAAAGAGACCAAAAAGATCATCCTATAATATTAAATGCGGTTCTTTGCTCCCTTCATCGTTCTTTGTTCTCGTTTCTCTGTCTTCACCATTTTTTTTGCTTTCTCTAATTTTCTCCCCGCCTTTTTGCTTGGCTTCCTTTTTAATTTTGATCGTTTTCCCACCTAGGGCTTTTCTGTTTTGTATTTCTCCGAGAAAAGGCTTTGCAGCCGTTGGCCGGAATCACAGACTTGCCAACAATTGCAGATTGGGCGATCGAGGAATCACACTTTTCTTGCTGTCATTGTTTTATCGTTCAAGCTCAAATTTGATTCCGATAACTGAGCGTCATTTTCCACTTATGTACTTCTCTTGAGCTCTCTCCAGTTATTTTTTTTTTTTCAATGTATTTCGCATGGAAGCTTTATTTTCCTTTTTGAAAATTAATTTATTCTAATTTTTCTTTTTGAATTTGTGTTTGGCTACCAGGAAAATGAGGAATTCTAGTAGTTTAGTTAAGTGTTAAAGTGCTTCGCCTTTTTTTTTTTTTTTACTTGGCGGCATTTATTTTGTTCCTTGAAACTTGGATTAGTATAATGTAAGTGAAGCATTTACATGCTTTTCTCCCTTCCAAATAATGCACTAAAGTGGATAAGAAATGAAAATTTTTGTTTCTGAAGTATAAATATGATCAATTTTGCAAGTATTTTGGCTTGAGATATTTAGCATTTTTGTTGCTGAGAAAAAAATTAGATCTGATATTTCTCTCTTTTTTTTACTTGCATGTGGAAATGCGGAGCTTACAATGTATTATCTAGCTTCATGTAGCTTGAATTGATTGTTCTGTTATGAATATTGTGTGGCTTCAGGTGATGGATGGTGGATCTGACATTTTCCTAGACGAACGGTTCTTGTTAAAGTAGCAGAAAAACCAGAGGAAACTGTTGATATCACTCCAAAAAATACTTCTCATCTTCATTTGGCTTGTATCCTACTAGGTGTTTGTAGTTTTGTTGAGTTTGAAACTGATGATAATTGTGTCAAATGCCAGAAATGTATGCATTGATATCATAATATTTTGTGTATTATAAAAAGATTATGAATATTTATTGAATAATTTGTGTATATGATGTTAACAGTTTATTAACATATTAGGAACATTTATTTATTGAATAATTTGTGTGTTTTATGTTAATATTTATGAACAGTTTTATGAATTGCAATTTTATGAAGGTATTATGTTAATATGTTTATAAACTTATTATGAATTGCAATTTTATGAATGTTTGTATTATGTCAATATGTTTATGAATAATTTTTGAAAAAATTATAAAAAGTTTTGTTGAAAAAGAGTAGGCGTTTTTTTATAAAAAAGCTATTTTAGTCCTTTTTTTGAGAAAAAGTAATTATAAAAAGATAATGTTTATCCTTGTCACGTAATCAATTTGGTTGAGCAAAAGCAAGCAATAAACTAATATTTGATGGGGCAGTACATCAGACTTATCATTTAGAAGGGTTTTGTGACACAACCCACCAAATTCTGATATGAGAATGAAAACCCAGAAAGACCACTTTAGAATTTGTATAAATAAAACATTATCGGGCACAACAAGAATGCAGCACACGGGTTGAGGGACTAGACTAGCTTAACCGTTCGTTGTGATCTAAATTTCCATTTGGACATGTGTTGACAAGAGAGAACCAACTCTATTATGTACCTATGGATTCAATCTCTCCAATAATGCAATACTATCAAATAAAAAACAATATATGAAGTTGTTTCTTTGTTTTGGGTTGGGCTTAAACTGTTTGAAGGGACTATCTGGCCCATATACATATCCTTCCAAGTTCCAACCTCAAATCAAATGTACCTTCTAATGCGCTAGCACTTGGATTTATTTTATGAATTAAAGTGAATAATTATAATGCCTTTGAATTTAGGACTTTATTTAACTTTTCTCGAAAGATAAAACATATTAAGTGAAAGTTCTTTGTTTCGGAAAAAAAAAAAGTTCTTTGTACCCTGCCATGCATACACTTGAGGTCCACAGTTTTTTTTTTTTTTCTTAAACATAATCCACACATAGATACTAATCTTACTTTCAAAAAAATAAAATGAAATTACTTTTATTATGAATGTACGTACAATTATTGAAATAGATGCGACAAAAAATAATTTTTTAATTTGAAATATCAAAAGAAAATAGTAAATAATTTAAGGGACCTTTCATCATTAATCAAATTCTAAAATTACTTTGATTCGTTGCATTAAAAAGAGTGTGAAATGGTATCCACATAAGAAGGGATAATATTTCAAGTTTAAAAAATTCATTGACATTATTATGGTCTAAATTATTAAAATGTTTCACCTGAAACCCACTTCACAAAAAATTAGAAAACAAAAACAAATGATCAATGGTTCAATTAAACATCTAAAGACTTGCAAATAAGCTCCTCATTTAGATTAAGAAATTGGTACATATAATTAAGACACTTTTACAATATATACTAAGGTATATATTAGATCGTACCACCAATTATTTGTTCTCTAAAGTGAAGTAGGATTCCACTTCATGCTCCTAAAAACATTGTCAATTATCTTCTAATGTTTAATTAATGGATGGATAAAAACAAGAATTATTCAGTCAATTCATAATATTAATTGAAGTGGCTTTATATATTATTGATTAATACATTTTAAATGTGCTCATTATATATTTAAAGATAATGTAATATGAAAGTACTAAAATTAATTTGATTCAAACAAAATTTGAATTAGACTTGCTTAATTTGTGATAATAACGATCTAGAATTGTACAATTGTAGGACTAAATAGGCTATCCAAATTCAACTCTCTAATTAATGTTTTGGATCCAATTACATTTTTGATTTTGCTTGCCTCCAAATGAATAAAACAAAATTTATTGAAATATGGATCTCAGTTTTGGTGGATGGATAAAATATTAATGAATGATTATGTCATAAATGGAAAAATCTATCCATTTACCAACCAAATCATTATTAGAATTGAAATTATACCTAATTCTATATATTTTTTATTACCAAATAATACAATCGAATCTAATCTAATATGGGTTGCAATGAATTAAGCAAAGTAACATTGGGAGTTAAGAGAATTATCCCATAAAATAAAGTATAAGCAATTAATATAAGGGGAAGAAGGTCATCCAAAGACAAGCACTTGTGCATATATCATAATTACAACTTCCTTTGTTTGGAAATTATTTGTCTATTTCTTTCATCTACTACTATTAGGTCGGTCTATGCAAAATCCAAGTTTTTTTTTTTTTACAACAACCAAACATGAAATCGTTCAAATTCAAAATTTGACTTGGTTGATATTATCTAAAATGAATATTATGTTACATGCATCGATTGTCCGATTTATTAATAAGAGGCTCAACAAACTGAAATAGTTCTCTGTATAATTCTCATTCTCATGAACATCACTAATTAAACATCTTAACTTATAAAATGAATTGAGTAATTCAAATTAAATTGTTAACCTTAATAGATTGACTCATATTTTTGGTAAAATCTATTTAAATGAAAATTTTTTACTGCTTTTTCATTATTTTGAACCGACACATATTATATTGTATCAAATATAGGACAAATTTCCTTGACAAATTAAAATTAAGGGAAGTTCAAAAAATTTAAAATAAAAATGAAACATAAATTAAGTTGAGATTATTTGGAATGGATATTGGCATATTAGTAGTACTATTTTAAGAAAAAAGAAATCCAAAATATACACACGTGCGCCACACACTAGCTCTAGCTGCTACTTAGTCATTAAACAAATTTCGTCTTTTACATTTTCTTTTATTTATTGAAAGATACATTTTTCTTAACTTAACAAAACAATGCATCAAACACCGACAACTACCCCTTAACTTCTAATTATGTTTGAACTATTTCAAAATTTGACAACAAACTATACTATAAATATGAAATTTGTCCATATTCAAACATTATCTTACCTAATTATCCTCCGAATGATTTTTGGAAGGCGATTTTTTTTTTATTTAATGGGTATTACGAAAAATAATCACTTGATGTTTAGAATCATCTCTTCCAACAATTTTGAATTCCAATTTTGTACCTTTTAAAAGAGATGTAAACTATTTGTCGGAATACGAAGTTTAAATGAAATATAAGTGAAAAAGAAGGAGGATAAAATTAAGTCCATACTTTTTCAAAAAGAAATAAAAATAATTGATTTAAAAGAGGGCATGAACCAAAATGAAACAAAGCAATAATTAGTGGTACTAATTAAAAACATATTTCTCCTTAACCTTGAATTAATTTATGTTCTGTTTGGCAGGGAAACGCGTAATGATCATTATTCAATTGTCCAAGTCATCATTGTCATCACAGAATAATTAATGTTAAAGATAATTAATGAAAAAGAAGCATAATTAGGCATTGTACTAAGTATTAAGGCAAGTGGAACCCATCTTTCACTCCCACACCACAAAGAACTATTCTACTCAACTTAAATGGACCTACGAATTTCTATATCAAAGATAAATTAAACACACCGTTTTGTAGAAATCTTTGAAGCCGCCACACGATTAAGTAAGAAGAGAGAAGTTAAAATTATAGAAAAGAGCCAAATTTCTCAACAATTCAAGAAATACATTTGAATACCTTGCTCGTGCCAACTCCTTATAAATGTGGATAATTTCTATTTATCCTTAATTTTTTATTTAAAAAATATTTCAAGAATATTTATTTCAGTTTCAATTTTCTTGTAATTATATTTTCTACCAAGGAGAATTATTTGAACAAAATATTTCTGTATCATAAAAAAAATATATATATATTTCTACCTTCCAACTTGTTTTTTTATTTTCAATAAAAACAAAAATTACCATGGCTTAATCTCTACAATTTTATTTTTTTTATTTTAATTTCCATTGATTATATAGAATTAATCTCTACATTCTAATTAAACTCTCTTACTAGATAAACTTTCCGCATCCAAACCTTTCTTAACAAAATATTCCCTATCCGATTAGTTCTTATTTGAATACCAAAATTAATTCAATACGCATTTACCGAAACTGTACTCATAAGAACTAGAATTGGAATGATTTTCAGTTTCTTATTTTCTTAGAATCAGCACCGACATAATTCTTGGCAAGGAACTAAAACCGAAACTACACTGTAATTTTTTTTTGTTCGGGTTCCGGTACAATTATCAAATTTTCGGTTTTTTTTTTCTAATAACGTTTCGTGATGGTTCTCAATTCCGGTTCGGTTTCTTAAATACTGAAGGTATAATATTTAAATAAAAGCATAATATAATATGGCACCTTATTAGAATTTAAATTATTTATCTGTGACCATAAAGAAATAATAAGGTATTAAAGTCATTTTTGTTAACTAAAATGAAGAATTGATTGGTAAGCAAGTGCATGAGACGAAAATAAATAATTAGGAGTTGCACTATCTCATAAGGTTAATTTTAATGTGGTCCTGTAAGAGCATAGTTTAATATGAAAGCTTATGTTGGAGAAGCACAAACACCAGAATATTATGATATGATATGATGGTTCCACATTATTATTATTATTATTATTATTATACCCAAATTGCGCACTACTTTACCACGCATGCATTTTCTTCTATTTTTTTTAATAACATTTTTATTTTTCTTAGCCAACTATAACTCCAAATTTTATATTTTTATAGATATATTGGACATAATATTTATGATGGAGAACAATCCAATCAATTCATATCATTGAATTGTTTTCTTAATTAATATTTAAATTATGACAGCCAAAGCAGATGTTTGACATAATAGGAGAAGGAAGAGACTGAAATCCATGATGAGAAAATAGATCGGATTACATGCACTTCGATTGATGTTAATCAACAATGAAATGATAATATTAACTAATTAACTTAGCTTAAATCCTTATACATGGTAAATCTATGTTTTAAGTAGATGATATTAATTAAGTAAATTCATTTCCTCTATTTATATTGAAAGAATGGTCTCAATTAATCATCAAAAAGAGGTAAATTAATCTGCCTTGATTTTTTTTTCTTCCGTACAATTATGTTTAATTTAACATTGATGATTCAATATTAATGTTAATTAAATATAAATAATAAATTTGGAAGCCAAAATAATGGGATGGCCACCCTAAAGGCAGGCATCCATGTCCTAGTTAACTAACACTGGAATTAATTCCTCCCATCAACAAACCCAACAGTTGTTTATTAGGATGATGCCATCTGGGCACTTGTCGTCAGGGCATTTCTTCTTTTTCTTTTTTCTTTTTTTAAATCAAACCCCATTGATTCATTGTGATATTTAATTATGTATAAATAGCATATAATAATTATCCTTAGATTGATAATGTGTTTGGCCAACACAGTACAATAACATAGATTGCTTTGTTTTTTAGTATTAGTTTTGTTAGTTGTTAGGGATTCTTAAACTCTCTTTGTCATTAATTATATTAGCCTACTGATCATGTGTTTGTATTAACATAGGAGAATTGGTCACTTTTACTGTTCAAGTAAAAATCAATGATTCAATTTTTGTGTATAAAGAAAATATTTTGTCTCACATTTTCCTTATTCATTTCTGAATATGTATGTATAAAAGAATAAAATTAAAAAAAGCAAAATGTTTGTGATTGGAGGTTAATTACAGATTCTAATTAATGACAAAATTGGAGTGGTGATTGGTGGTCAATAACCGAATATAATTTAACTTATTTTCACTACCAAACACTACATATGCACATTCCCTTTGCAGCCCATAAAAAGGACCTTATTGCTATTCGAATTAATACTTTATGCTTCTTTTCTTTGATATTTATTATCATATTATAAATTGTTTGTGCCCTGCATAATGTAAAATACACACCACAAACATCTTAATTATATATCACTTACTACGATTTATTTCATTAATTTAACAAAATTTTGAACATACACCATAAGATATGAGCTATATATCTGCCACAAATATTTCAAATGATAGATTTTTTTTTTAACAAAAAATACGCACACGCACCAAAAGAAATCGAAATTAAACATGTTAGCTCTGATATTTTTTATATATCTAGTATTCTCTATTAAAGTTTTCTTTTTAAAAGAAAACTTTTGAGTTGTACACTAATTAGACTTTGTTTGACAACGGTTTATTCATGATTTTTAATGTTTTAACTAGTTAAATAATTTGTAGCCGTCAATAACTCATCTTTAAATAGTAATTTAAAAAAATTTAGATTATATGTTAGAAATAATTTATATAGCCAAACATGTTGAGTAATTAATTTAAATAACCATTTCCAAAAATAATAAGGGTATGGATCATATGTTACATCTGAAAGAATAGTTATCATTGGAAGATGTTGGATGTCCAATAGTTATTATTATGTTATGTCACAAAATAAATGGAATATGTGTAAAGCTAGTGTACGGATATTCATATTCTAGGTATGCAAATTTTCTGTATTTGCTATCTATAAGGTATATAACATAAATGGCTATCACTATTCTTTGGGAAAATTATACTATATATAACATATATAATGAGGGGTCACATTACGATGGCCTAAAATGCCCCTTAACAATTTTGTTTTTTAAAATTAATTTTATCTTTTCTAAAATTATATTTAATTAATTAATTTATAGAAGTTAACTCCATTCAATTACAAAAAGAAAAAATAATATAAATATTATTATATTATGTTAGTATAACTTGAACAAATATACAATATAATTAATAATAAATTATAAAATTGAATGACAATTTTTTAAAATGAAAATAAATGTATAAATAAAAAATTTATATCATTAAATTTTATTTTAAAAGAAATCTAAAAATTTAATTATATTTATATAATTAATAATATTTTTGAAAATTTTTAATTCATAGTATTCAGAAAAAAATTATTATTTTTATATAAATTTTATTATTATTAATATATATTTGATCAAACTAATTAGAAAAAAAATAACAAGAATATAAAATGAATCTATGTTATTAGGAGAATTTTTGAATTGTCAAAACTACTCCAACTAATTACAACATAAATAATAAAAATATATAAAATAAATTAATGAGTAGATACAAAATATAAATATATATACATTTATTCTTGGGTTTTGTCGTAATTTAAAAATTGATGGTGAGAGTGAGCAAAAGGAATATATAGGGATAGGTGTGATGACATTATTTGAAAGAGAATCAATTATCAACTTGCAATTTTGTGGCTAAAATTTTTAGTATAGAGAAGATTACTAACTGTATTTAATAATATTATAACATTATAACATTATAATTTGTAAAATTCGAACTCGAAATCTTCATATTCTACAACTTTCATAATAAATATGATGATTTAACAAATCACGTCTTAATTGGGATTTTGTAGTTAAAATTAATAACTCCTAATTTTTCTTTTTTATATTGAATTCCAAAATGCATCTTCTTTACAGGTGGGAAAAAGGAGAAAAGCTTTTTTCACAAGCACTAATACCATCTTCAAAAAATTATAAAAAGAAAAAAGAAAAATATTATTCTTGGGAAGGATTTGGATCCTTATAAAAGAGATGAACCATATCATTGTTATTGGGCTTTGGTTCTTATTCTTCAATCATTTAAAAGATTTTTTTGCATTGTCATTCACCAAATCAAAAAAAAAAAAAAAAAGAGCCAATTGTAATAAATTGTTTATGTTTAGCTTAGGAATATAGTATTGTTGTTATGCTCTTTTATTTCTTAACATACAAAAAGGCTATATTCAAGGGATATAAATGCAGGAATCATGTAAGAATAAAGATAAATGTTGAAGAAAAAGCTAGATGGTCTTGTCCTTTTCCTTTTCCAATTCTATTACTTATGTTTTTCCTTCTAACTTAAAAAAGTAATTATTCAACTACGGATTTACAAGTCAAAAAAAATTTAAACAAATCTATAAACAAATGATTAACCTTTCAAATAAAAATACTTAAAAACGATGTCCGCGAAACACCCACATAATAAAATGGTGTGACTATTTGATGACACAGTCCATTGTCGTATGTACCGGAATTTGATCATATAATAATACAAAAAGTACAGACCGTACTTTTTTATTTGCATATTACACACCGGTATTTAAAACAATTTATTTTTTAGATATATTAACTATCTAAACTAATTTAGACTTAACGCGACCAACCAACAATTGTATGTATTTACATGGCGTGGAACTTAAGACCTCAGATTAACTCGGAAGCATGCACTGTCCCTATCAAAAAGGGATGGATTTCCATTACTCAAACTTAAGACCTCTAATTAAGCTGGGATGAGTTGTGATGTTATGAAGTATTCCTTTTAAATACATTAAAAAATACATATATTCCAAACCCATAGTGGTATAAGAAAATTATATTTATATAGCACAAAATATATTCGAAAGAATATAGTTTTTGGACCACCATGCATGCAAATGCAATTAATTTCATCTTACAAAACTACAATGCAAAGAGTGAATTGAGAAAGACGTGATCCACAAAAACTGTATTCTATATTGGATTTTTGGGTGCATATTTATGTAAATTTCACATGCATATATTACCATTTTCTGATCTACTTTCCTCTAACCAAAGTTTGTTAGCATTTTTCGGAAAATCCCCAATTATAGATTAGTTACAAATGATGATAGAAAGTCGTTTTCAATCTTGTTTTTTGCAATTCCGTTGTTGTCTTACTCCAAACAATTATCTTTTAACAGATTAATTTCAGTATTTAATCAACCACAACCAAAAAATAATTAATTAATTAATTATGAATTACTATAATGATCAATCATTTCAAAATTAATTAATTTTTGTTGGTGTTCTCTTTGGCATGATTATTAAAAATAGATGACCAAGTTTGAATAATAATAATGTTGTGTAACGTAACTCATTCACACATTTTAATCTGTAACAAAATTCTCAACGGCAACAAGCTCATTCTTTGCCTAACATGGTTTTTTGAGATTATCAATTTTTTACCAAATCCTGATTATCGAAATAATTCAGTTTTTTATCATTTTGGTAATTCGGTAATATTAGTTAATCGGTATTCGGTTTTAGTAAAAATTTAACATTTATTTATTATATTTAGTATAATCCGCTAATTTAATTAGTATTAATACCGAACAGTAATTTATTAAGACGATAAAAATAAATTCGGTTAAGTTTAAAAATTCGGTACCTCTACATCTACATGAGATACACATGACCATATTTTATATTGTAAATATTGATATTATTAACACCTAACTTTTAATTATCCTTCAATAACAATTCTTCATGTCATAAACATGACATCTTTTTCCATAAAATAATGAGCTTTAATAGTAATATGGAACACGAATTGATAATATTTACAGCACAAAACAAACTAATTCTGCATTCACACATAAATTAGAAGACTTTGTATACAATGCTTAATTATATATTATATTATAACATATTAAACATTAATTAAAATCCTAATATTATATAGTAATTAGGGTATTAATTAAACAAGCATCATACCAATTTTTTTTTTTTTAACATAAAAACAAACCCTCAACCGCTCCAAATACTAGAAAATTAATTAGCTTTCCTAATAAACAAAATCCTAACTAAATCTCACAAACCCAAATTAAAAGTTTTTATTTTAATTTTTTTTAATCATCTTCCCATGTAGAGTTAGAATTGTTTCCAAAATCATGGAAGAATATGATTTTAGCGGCAGCAGCAGCAACAACACCAATCCAATTCAATCCAAGCCACGCAGTTGATATCAAACAGTAGAAACCCTAGGGATAGCTTTGCAGACCAAAGGGTTTTTCATCTCCAAAGAGAGCTTCAGTTTCTCAGATAAATCTACTCCTCCATCACTAGTAGTCACCCATTTGAAGCTCTGAAGGAGCTGAGCTAGCCAGAGCTCCACAGTGGCTAAGCCCAAGGCCTTTCCAGGACAAACCCTTCTTCCTGAACCAAAAGGTGCTAACTTTACATCAGACCCCATTATTGCTACATCTTCCTCTATAAACCTTTCTGGCTTAAATTTTTCGGGCTCTGACCAAAACTGTTCGTCGTGAGTTATGGACCACATGTTGACCATGGCAGTTGTGCCTGCAGGTATAAAATGGTGGCCTATTTTGGTGTCATGGATGGCTAGCCTTGCCCAAGATAGAAGAGGACCTGGTGGATGCATTCGTAAGGATTCTTTGACAATAGCTCGTAGGTACGGGAGGTTCGGCAAGTCCGAATCGGACACAGAATGGTTCGACCCAACGACTCGGTCTATCTCGGATTGAACTTTTGATTGAATATCTTGATGAATCACCATTCTTGCAAGAATCCATTCCAAGAGAATTGCAACGGTATCCGTACCGCGAAAGATCATTTCCTGAATAAAAAAGAAAATAAAATAATTAATCACTGCAGGTTCCTTAAAATCTGGGTTAACTGCATATTACATGTGTTAAGTCATAAAAAAAACATAAAGCGATGGATGTAGAAGCATATATAACATGTAAAGGAGAAATAGACAGGAAGAGAAGGAAACTATTCACATTCTCAATCTCTTTGGATACCAACGAACCATATTCTAGCATCTACATAGATAACAGTTTATAGGAGATTATGCAACAACAAAAAAACAAAACTTCTTAAGAATAAAAAGGAAACCCAAATGAAAATAACTGAACATGTAATTCTATATAAAAGAAACATGGAATCACAAGTAATTACGATTCCTTCTTATATTAATCAATCAAGATTTTAGATTAGATTAAACTGACAAAGAAAGGACTAATCTTTAAGTTTAAGGCATCCTTATTTACATGTGTTATTCTCCAATATGGCAACCATGGATAATAATATATATATGTAGCAGCATAAAATAAGGCATATACAGCTACAATAAATGACCTAATAAATGCAATTTAAATAGGAAAAAATTATAACATACCCATAAAACGGCAATCATATCAGAGTCGCTAAGTTTGTTCTCCCCGTCCAAATCAAGCAAAACGTCAACGAAATCACCATTTTCATTATTAGCTTCTTCATTTATGTCTTGCCTTCTTCTCTTCAACCTATGCTCTTCTATAATTTTCCCTACATAAACATTCACTTTAGCAACCAAATTTCTGCATCTTTTTCTCACTCCTTGCAAATCCAACCAACCCAAAAGAGGGAAATGGTCACTCCAATTGAAAATCCCTAACAATTCATAACCTTCACTAACTAAACCCTCAAGTTCAAAAGCCTCAACATTTGTAGAATCACTAAACTCATAACTTTTCCCGAACACACTTTTCATGACATTATTTAGTGATCCAAAGTGCAATACTTTCCTAATTTCAACCTCACCGTTTTTACCCACTAAGCCATTAATTTCATCCACCATTTTTATCCCTATTTGATTTCTAAATTCCCCAAAAGAAGAAATTCTTTTGGGGCTAAACAAGTGGGTAGATGAGATTCTCCTTAAATTCCTCCAGTAATCCCCAAAAGGTGCAAAACCCATTGCTCTATGGAACAAAAGCTCATAAGCAGACTCTTTAACAGGTCTATCAGCAAAAGCTGAACTGTTCAAAATCTCTTTAGCCGTTTCAGGATGACTAGAGATGATGAAACGAGTGAAACCAATAGAAAAAGCCATTAAAGGTTTTGCCTTTACAAGATTACAAGTTTTGGCAAGAACTCTATGAGTTAAAGAGCCAGTAAAAGCAAAAACCATACCCAGAATAGGCCAACCAGAAGGACCAGGAATGGCGGCTTTGGATTGAACATTAAACTTAGTTTTGTAAAGAGCCCAAGCGAGTCCACCTGGAGCTAACCAGAAAGAGAAAATAGAAAGGAAGAGGAAAAGGCATAAAACAACTTCAAAACTGAAAAACGGAGAAGACCCAGTTCGAGAAACGAAAGGAAAACACTCAAAGACGAAAACCTGAGACATTTTTGGAGATGGATAGTTGACAAATAGAGAGAAAATCAACTAAAAACAAACTCTTTTTAGTTTTAATAATTGGTTTTTACAAAAAAAATAAAAATAAAACAAAGCTAAGAAGAAGAAGAAGAAGCTATGTTCAGTTAGAAGCGATGGGGTTTTTTATAGAGCAGAAGATAAGAGAGAGGGCAATGGAGGTTTCGATTGAAAGCTGAAAAGGCACTGAAACGGTAAGAAAGGTATTTAGAGAGGAAGAAGAAGAGGTTGCAGGTGAAGGAAATGAGAGAGAGGGGCGCGGTTTTATAGGAACCGTTCAGGGAATAAATTAACCATGGTTAAACTTATATTATACCTTTCTAATTTAAATTTTTTTTTTTCTTCTGAGAAAGTTTAGTACTCCTCCTACTTCTTTTAATTTTCTACTGAAATATTAATATTGTTGTCTCATTTTATTATTATAACGTTGATAAAAATAAATAATATTGTGAAAATATTTTAAATAATCTATAAAATAAAAATAATAGGGTGAAAATTACAGAAGAGGAAAAGTTATAAACAAAAACAATAAAAGCGTGTTTTTTCTCATTTCTCTTTCGTTACAACATTTTTTTTATCTATGCTTTTACAAAAATTGATTGCTATTTAATTTAGTACAAGTTTGTGCTTCAATTACTATTCTGCCACTAAGACTTGGTTTGGTTTGGCGGTGGCATATGTGTGTGAATGGATCGTAGATATTGGAACAATGAATAATTTAAAATAAAATTATTGTCTAAAATCATAATTTAGATAAAAAAAACTTAATTAATTTACTTTAAAAAAAGACTCTTATTAATTTATTTAAAAAAGACTATTGCTTAATTTATTTAATAAAACTATCACAAATAAAAAATACATCTAATAATTTTATACGTTTTTACAAATATAAAAAAATAAAATTTATTGTATAAATTTTGTACTATTATACAACTACTGTATTAAAAAAAATTAATTAATTTATTTAAAAAAAAACTCTTACTTAATTTATTTAATAAATAATATCATAAATAAAAAATACATACAATAATTATATATTTTTACAAAAAAAATATAAAAAATAAAACTTATTGTATAATTCTGTACCATTATTGTACGGCTACTGTATTACTTTATAATTATTTACAAAGTTCATTTTTCTATTTTGTATTAATAAAATGGCCGAATTGTTATTAAAATTTAACGAGACCATTTCTTCTTTTTAATTCTGACATGCATCCAATTTTTAAAAATAAAATAAAAAATAAACCGAATTTGCATACATCTTTAATATAGGATCCAAAAATAAAATAAAATTGAGCCAACAGCAGTAAGTTTGAATTCGGCCCAAACTTGTATATAATACTTAATTTGCTTTATTTTTATTTTATTTTATTTTTTTGGTGAATCTGCCCCTAAGTTCAGAAAAACTAATCAATTAGATCACTAAAATTTTTATTAATTTGCTCATTTTACTATCTTTTTTAATCTGCCCTTGAAGTTTGATAAATTATTATCATTCCATAGGTTCAATGAAATGCATTAATGACTAATTATGTACAAACAAGCGTTTTTATGGATCCAAAATTTTATAACTTACATAAAAAATTTTAAATATAAGCATTTTATGATTATAGTGTGAAGTGATTTAATAATTTTTTTTTAAAAAAAAAAACTTAGGCTAATGGTGAAATAATAAAATGACTTTTTCCATAGATTAAATTACTTTTCAACTAGCTCAAATTTGTAATTTTAGGGATCTGATTATAATTCTCAGATTTATATTTAATCACCCCGATTTTAAAAAGTCATTCAAATTTCACCTTAGTTATATTTTATGGACTAAATTGAAATAACTACATGTTAAATTTAGCATCTGAACTTGCATGTAATTATTTTAATTTAGACATAGTTTTATTTTCTTTATTAATTTACTCCATAAACTTCAATAAAATCATTATTTCAATTTAATTTACAGTTTCAAATTAAAATTATTGAATTAAACAGAAAAATTTATAACTATAAAAATTATATCTAAGAATATATAATACATGCTTGATTAGATTAAGTTCTTAATTAAAATGTGAAAACAAAATAAATTTGCTTTTTAATTTTTTTTTTAGTCAAAGAAAGTGATGTACAAGAAATTTCAAAAACTACTAGTAAAGGGATAACAAACATGAAGTAAATGTTTATAAAGTAAAAATAATTTTCATGATCAACAAGTTAAGATGAAAAATAAATTTTAAAATTTACGTTTATATAATATATATATATACCAAAATTTAATTTTAAAGATTATAATATTAAATTTATTTTAGGTACTCCTTATAGTTTTTAAGAATTATGCATAAATTTAGTATAGATATTATACCAATTAGCTCTAAAAAGGTTAAAATTAATAATTTTTCTATTAATTTCAGAGGGACAAATTGGTAAAAAAATTGAAAAAGATGCAAATTAAACATTTACCTCATTTTAAAATGAATAAATTAGATCTTAGAATTCATTTGGAAACGAATTTCTAATCAACTTCATTTTCAAATTTAATTCCTCCTCTTTTTTCCTTTCATACATTTAAAAAAAATGTAAAATTCATTTTTTCCAAAAAGCCGTTATATGTTCATTTCAATTTAGTTAAAAAAATAAATATGAGTTAAACTTCTGAAATTAGGTTGGATTTATTACATTCTGTGACAAAATGAAAAGGTAATGATGAAATTTTTAAGCCAATTAAATAGGTAAAGTTGATTAATAATCTTATTGATATTGCCACCCGGTTTAGTTCAATTCATCTTCTCGTTAGCTATGAGAAATAAAGGTATTGAATTCAATTCGTGATTTATTTGGCACCATTCATGAAACAATCATTTTATTATGTAGTTCACAGTGCTTGTTCATCTTATCAGTCATCCTTATAATTTCATCAAATATTTCATCACAATAAAAAAAAAAAATCATTATTCTTGATTAGCTGCCAAAAAGGTAACATCTATTATTGAATTAACAGCTTGTTTTCTTAATCATAAGATAGAAATGCAAATCGTTTTCTATAATAAGTTTTTTAATAAATAATGATAGTTTAACAAGTTACACACTAGAGTTATACTTACAAAATCAACAAGAATAATGAATTCTCATTTAATAATTCTGATTTTGATCAAGTAAATTAATTTGATTAGAAATGGAGTTAATTTGATAGGCAAATAATATGTGGGTGTAGCCTTTTGGCGCTCGAAAAACAAAAGGAAATCATAATCTTCTTTTGTGGGCTCTAATGATGAGCATAATAAGAGATTAATGATGATATGATAATGATGTAATAATATCTGAATATACATTAATGATTTAAAGATCAATATGCATGTTGTGTACATATTTGAACATAATTGTGAATTAGATTAGGTAGAGTTTAGTTAGGGTAAGTAGGTTAAAGAAGTGTATATGCTCATGAATTATTTGATTTTAGTTGTTAATTAAGAGAAATTGTTGATGCCAAAGTTACAGATGGGAGAGGGAAAATGGTATCCTAACTTGCCTTTCTTTTTCAATTGACTCAAAGATATGAGGTAAAATCCCAACTTTTGCATGTGCAGGAAAAAAAGAGGTATATAGTGTGGAGCCCCCAGTAGTGAGCAGCAAGGTGAATCTTCAAGTATTTGTACCTTCCTTGATTCTCTCCCTCCCTCATCAATCTAGACAACTACTTCCTATTCTCAGTTCAGTTTCCTATATTCAACACTCAACAATCATTATTCTGTTAATCACAATTAACTCAATGTTTATTTCTAGTTAAGTTCAGTTTTTCTATTCTCTCTTATTAGTTTTATAAACTAATATTTTTAATTTAATTCGATTAGCTAAAAAATTATTAGTAACAATATAAACAGCCATTAGTAGTACAAGAGTGGCTGGACACACTGGGATGAAATTGTAAAATTCCATTCAAGTTGAGGGAGTAAATATAGAAAGAAGTAAGAAATAGGGAGTAATAGTTGACTTGTAATAAAATGAGAAGAGTAGTTTTCAAAGGAAAGATATTATTCAGACAATTCTCTCTTTGAAACGACATGTCGACATCTAATATTAAGTAAAAAATAAAAGAAAATGTCAGAAAATAGAGGCATGCATGCATGCTGCACCCCCATTATAGTCCTACTCACTATAGCCTAAACCTACTCTCTTTTATTTTATAATATTGTATATAATTAAATTTATAATTTTTGCTTAGAGTGTGGAACCACTAAATATGATTGTTGGATTACAAGGCCGAGGGAACAGCTGAGTTGGTAAAATTCAGGCTTTACTTTTTGAGACGCAGTGGAAAACAGTAAATAAAATTTTCCAAAATTTAAGGTAAAAAAGAGATCACGGGGTTTACAGAAAAGCTTTAAATGAAATGGCAGAGGCAGTAGTACGTTCGTATAAGCAGATCAAAATCTCTTGTTAGAGTGGACTTATGATTCTGCAGTAGCTCGATGTGGATTCCGCCGGCTTCCATTTCCATTATTATACTTATACGCATGCATGCCTTTGCCTGCCAACATTTTCCCCTTATATCTTTCCTACTCTACACTACACTACACATCTCTTTTCGTCTGCTTTTATCCAATTCAAAACAAATGAATCATCAAATTTATAATTCATAAGGCAACTCTGTCTGTGTTCTGATCTTCCAAGGAAGGTGCTAGCTAAATATTTAAGAACCCAATATTTATTGAAACAAAAAAATTATTTGTTCTAATTGAAAAGTCCAAAATCGTTTACAAAAAAATGTTTGGGTGGAAGGAGAGGAAGAAAATGGTTGCAACTTGCATGCATGCATGGTATAAAAACTGAGTACACCTATATATCTACGGGCTACTGTATATATATATATTTAGAGTTAGGCTAATGGTAGTATGTAGCAGTAGTAAATTTATACTATTAATTAATGAAAAAGTGTTCACATGCCATAATAATTTCAACGACAGCTGACCTATCAACTACACCCTTTATAATTACTTCAAGCTCCCTATTCCATACAATACAATACAATACAATACAATACAATACAAGCTTCTCCATTGTTGCTGTTAACTTCTGCTTATAAAAAAAAAATCATCTTCATTATTGGTTTCTTCATTTTCAATGTGATTAACAATCATTAGTTCTGTTTATTCAATTCAATGATAAATTTGATAAGAGAAAGAGTAACGGTGCAATGATATTTATTTCAATTTTGATCCTGGCTAGTGACTTATGAACTGCATACGCTATAATTTTAAGATTTTTTATTGTTAAAATTGAATAATTTTAGCAATAATTAACCGCTAGCTGGTAAGGGTAGAGTGATAGGCGATTGTTGGTGGGCGGCTGGTTAATTATGAACAGTAATTGTACTGGGGGGTTAGTTGGTTAGGAGTAAATAGTTAGGAGAGGACGATTTGAAATTTTAAATTCATTTTAATGGAAACTGTAATTTAAAGCAGAAATAAAAAATATTCTACAACAACAAAAGTGAAATCTGCTACAACTAGAATCGATTCCTCTAATATTAATATTAGTGATTAGTGATTTAGATTTAGATTCCCACTTATTATTACTAATAAATTATGCAACTCTCTATTTATTTGTGTGAGTTAATGTTAAACTTGGCTTAACAAAGATCATTACTTTAAAAAATATTTGTAAATAAAAATGACTACAGCTCACTTGTCAATATGTTGCTCATAATCTTTTAATTAGGTTGCTATAGCTAAGACCAACCAATCATCCATTCATCCAAAAATAAGTCGATTTTCATTTATAATCCACTTTACTTTTTAAATTGAGAATATCACTATTTTTTTAGTGATTCTGAAATTAATTTATTTTATTTCAATGAAAAATTATAAAATTTATATTGGTTTTATTTTTCCAGTGTCAGTGGAGCTCAATTTTAAGATGGGTCCTAATTTTTTGGTTGCCATATCAATTTAACTTTTTATTAGAGTATTAGTTATTTATTTGTATTCCATAAATAGAAATTACAACTCGCTGAAAAGAACTCAAAAATCATCGAGATAAGTAAGTAGATAGCAAATTTATAAAATGTAAGAGGAGTAAATATTAGAATTTTTAGCTTTTCAATCTACACTCAACAAATAAATTTAAAACAAAATTAATCTCATCTAGCGTACATGGAAAACATGATGAAAACGTCTCTGCAACTCTTATCGACGCGTTTCCGGTGATTTCAATGTGCAAAGAAGATTCTAGCCGGTCGCTAAAGGCGATGATTCAACCTGAAAACTCATCGGATACTTGAAGCTGCTCCTTCTTCTTCTTCTTTTCTTGTTTCTTTTGATTTGGATACATATAAAATATCATATTATATAGTTGTTTAGATAAATATGAATATTTATATATTTATCTCTATACTATATTTTTTTATTTTTTTTTTCCTTGTTTTAGAATTGATTAAATAATTTTTTTTTTATTTCATTCAACAACATTATTTACACCATGCTTTTGATTATATTGAATTCATATTATTTCAGTAAACAATATTGTAGCAAAAAAAATTAATGAATTTTTTTTTTAAATCAATGGCAAATTAGTAAATAAATATAAAATAATAATATTGAGTAAATTAACTGCTATTTACTAACATTTCCCAAAATCAGCATTGTGTGGATGCTCTAAGCTCCATGGAGGTCTCCATATTTATTGCCAAACTACACATATTGGCTTTGAATGAAAATGAAAAGAGAATATCACTTTCATATTGCAAAAATACTACAAAATGAAAAACCCGAATATTCCAAAACTACCCCTGCACAAAACCCATCCTTAACCTTCATCTTCTTCAATTCTCGCCGATGCCGACGCCGTAACTCAAACCTCAGCACCGGCCACCGTCCTAGCCAAAGACTCATTGGAATATCGTCACCAACGCCGCCAGAAAACAGGACGGCTTCTTAGCAACCAGTCAAAAATTGAAGAAAACGATGGTTCTTCCTGAAGAAACGAAATCGAAGGCGAGCTTCCATGATTGGAACTCCAAGTAATCTTGACATAAACTCAACGGCGAGCTTTGATGGCGACTGGAACTCGAACGACAACCTTTCTATTTTGTTTTTTTTTTAAGTTCCATTTAGTTTCCAGCATCGCCTTAGCCACCGCCGGCTCAGTCATCCAGTCGCCGGCTCCGCATCAACGTCAGTTCAGTCGTGACTAGGGTTTTGCGTGAAGAAAGGCTGCTAAAACCGTGAAATAAACAGAGGAACGAGCGGCTTAGTGAGGAGGAAGAACAATTTAATGAAAAACTTCTCATTCAGTCCTCAATGTTTTAAAAATTTGCAAATAGGTTTTTTTAGTCCAAGTGTATTTTGTCTTTTCCACGAATTTTTTTTCCTTAGTTAACAATGCTTGTAGTTTTACTAATATCTGCAAGGTCCGTCAGTGAGAGAATGGGAATAAGCTTCATCGTCGAGAGAGAAATAGCTTGGCTCATCAGCTAAGCGAACGAAACTTAACACTATAACACTTTTGCAAATAGCTTTTAATGTCGCATCTCGTCTGAAGCGAACTCGAACGGCTGACATCCACCACAAGGTAAACCACGACCTTTTGGGCCCCCAACTGATTCTACCATAGAGGCAATCAAAGAGTGGGCAGAAAAAAAAGGGACTCCCCATTCCTAGTTTTTTTGTAGCTAGATCCTCCTGAACCTAAACATGTGCATGAGAGATAGTTGTCCATACGTTGATGAGGGATGTATAGGTTGTGACCAAATTATTTTGGCATTTGTGAGAACTTTTTGAGTCATTTAGCTCACTAACTTACTTGACCTTCCGTCATTGGGCAGACGTCAGCCTCTTAACAAACAAGTTCTAAAAATAATGAGAAAATATAATAAATAAATTTATTTTCTTTTATTTCTTTCCACTTGTGCCTAGAAATAAATTTATTTCCGAAGAATAGAGGTTGAAAGTGGAAAGAAATAAAATGAAATAAATTTATTTTTAGTAACAGGTAGACGTAAATAAAAAAATAAATTTATTTCTGGTTGGAAGTGGAAAGATATAAAAGAAAACAAATTTATTTTTCGGTAATTAAAGATGACGGCGGCCGGAATGAAATAAATGGAAATAAATTTATTTTTCAGCAATCTGTGTCAGTCGGTAGTGGTACTGAGACATGAGACACTTAAATAAATAAAAAAGTAAATTTATTTTCAAACAGCTGGTTAAAAAAAAAAGTATCATTTAAGGTATATTTATATATAAATAAAAAAAAAACTATATTACAACATGTATTTTCCATACCCATTAGTTGTGTGGTCCATAAAGATTATTTCTTCAATATTCATTATGTGCCTCTCAATTATATTTTCACCCATTGAATCTTAAATAAATTTAATTAATGACATAGATTATTCTTATTATTAGTGGAGGATCATTTAAAAAAAAATAAAAAAATAAAGCAGTCAATATTTTCAAACTTAATTTGGTATATATTCTGTCTCACTCTATACAAATAGTAGAGTTAAAATAAAAATGAGAATGAGATCCAAAATACACAAGAATTTAAGTAAGTGACATGTTACTATGTTTTTGGACCGACAAACTTTAGACAACATTTTGATTTTTTGAAGTGATTAATGTTGTCTCAAGACATGAAGTTTATATAGCACAACCTCTTTACTTTCTTAATTTGGTCAATTATAACTTATAGCTACCAATAGTGTGTGTATATATATACACACACAAACAAATATTCTTCAAAAAAATATAATATGCGTTGGTCTTCTTTGACGTAAATTAATATTTAAAGTCACTTGGACTATGTATATACATAAGTTGGAGGAATATTCTAGGTTTAAAGTTGGTTTATATATAATAAATTGTATTATATAATAACTAGTTGGCCATATAATACAATATGTTGACAACACAAATATTACGGTATCAGTATTTTTGTAACCTAAAAAAATAGGTTTAATTCAACTTTTTTCATATATCAAAATATTTAAGTAAAAATAAATTAAGTCACAAAAAATGTAAATTAAGTTTTCATATGGTTTAGTTTGGTGACTTCCTCTAAATAATATTGACTGACGTTCAAATTTGTTTAATACAACTAGCATGCACTCTTATCATTTGGCTGGAGTTCAAGTTTTCCTATACAACAATTAACTTTATTTTGTAAATTGTCATAAATGTTATAAGTTTAGAATTAACTTGGTAATTGATACTATGTAATATAATTAATGTATGGATTGGAGGATTTAAATAAAACAAATTAAAAAGGGTTTAATGTATGTTGAAATTGACTGAAGACAAGAAGGTATGAAATGGTTGACCAAGACCCAACATGCAAATCTATGTTATGTCAGTATATAAAATCTTTTCCCCACTTTCCAAGTAATGTAAAAATAGGAATCAGTATTTGTTTCCTGCTACCCCAACAAAGACCCTTCTTACTAAATTAAGGAGTTGAATTGAACCAAAAACAAAATAAATAAACTTCAATAGACATGCAATTTGGACTGTGTTTCATATGATATGAGAATACATACATTAGCTTGTAGTAGTATATTAATTTTGAATTTTGAAATTGGTAGTAAAAAATCAGTTAAAGATTCAAATCATATAAGCTACTTAATTTTAAAAAGTTTTAAAAATGTGTATAAGTAAAGAAATTGACTGCCTATACTTAAGGTTGGTCAAGTCTGTGATTTTAATTTTAATATGAATTCCTTAATAACAGGATTATGCTTATGCATGCATGTTTAGGGAATACTTTTTATCTTAATTTGAAACCTTAATTATAGATAGATTAATTAATTGTTTAGTAATACTATAGGTGAATTTATAATGGAATGATTGTGCAAAATCTGTTACCTTTGCAATAATTAGCAGAATGATGGTCACATTCTATAGCTTGTACCACAAACTACGGTATAAAATAAGAAAATTTACTTCATATACAAGTTGGCAACAAAACCATTAACTATAAAACAATGTGCTGTGCTGTGCACCCATATTCCATAATTTTACCAGAAGTCTTGGATTTCTAAATAAAATATGAATGAAATTGAAACCAACTTCTTTAAATATGGTCCCACTATGATTAAATTTAAATCACTCTGGTTAGGGTACTTAAACTCCTCAATATTACTATAATCTATATGTCATTAGTTGCTTAAACAACACAGAAAAAAGTGGAAGCTAGTCAAATGGCTTCCCATTCCTCCTCTTCTACTTGTTCTTTCTGCACTGTTAGTTGTTAAAAGTACTCTAAATTTCTTCCTGATGTTAAAATTGGATGTAATTTGGTATGATTTTACGTATTGGGATCAATCTACATTTACATTTTTCACCTCCTGTATTATGTAATTATCCATACATTGGTAATTCGATAGTTTTTTGGAGTTAAATTTTACATGAAATACTAGTAAAAACTTATGAGTATTGCCCCCAAAAAAATAAAGAAGAGGATGAGAAGAATTGAATCTTTATGATCACAAAGCAATTTTTAGTTAGCCAACTTGTTCATTATTTCATTTATGAGTCTACAAAAAATTTGAACTTGCATTTTGAGTGACCCTGTCCCTGATATTTCAACCCAACAAATGCAAATGTAGTTTGGCCTGACCCTGCTCCATTTATCTTTCACCGTGGAAGAACGCACATCACTCAAGATCTTAATTTGAAATTCTTCCAAACACAAGGAAAATGCTGCAGAGGAACAAACTTAAAATCAAAGAATTTCCAGTAACATTTCACAAACTTCAATACTCGAAATTCAGCTCATATAAAAACAAACCCCACATCCAAATTAACATCACTAGCAAATGAATAATAAAATCAAGCAAAGGTTGAAAAGAGGAGACGCAAAGCACCATATCAACACATGTCACAGTTTGAGAACAACTTTGCCAAAGGGTAGAAGATTGGAGACGGGGAGACAAAAACATTGGAAATGAGAAGAAATGGTCTATGGGAGCCACAACAATTTCCATGTATGCTCACAAAAACGTACAGATCAAAGAAGCAGCAACAAGTTCTAAAGAGAATGAAGATTTGTAGAATATCTAGCGATTATGATGGCAAACAGAGTTCGAAATATCTATTTTCCTTGGAGTTCAGATTTTACAGACAGTTCAGTTCCATGAAGTTGGGAAGTAGAAAACTTCAGCACGCAAAATTTGAACAAACAAACAAAGTTACAAACATATAAAAGACTGTAACTGCCAGACACAACACAACACAACATTGTCAAAAGGAAAGCAGATGGCAATGAAGAAAGACTTGTGCACTTTTGAACTTCCCACAAAGCTAGAGAACTGACAAGAAATAAGGAATTGATTTCTATTGTTGTACTCTACAGTTTCTCGTACCTTAACATGTACAATATTCCAGCCAGTGAGCTTCGCCTCCAAGGACAAATTGGCACGTGGACAACTGCAAAGATTTCGGAGAAAAATCCAACAACCAATGTACTCAAAATTGTCATGTTCTGCTGGCGTCCCAAAATCAAGTGCCAAGCGATTCTGATATATTTTGACAAGCATTAGTGAGTTGCAATCACATGGCAATTCTTGACTATGCGTCTAGAAGTTCAAAAGCAGTTAAAAGTTGTTCTAATTCCAAATATAGGAACACGAACAAACCAAGGAGGAAGCCCAATTCTAATGACGATGAACCTTTATGATCAGTCATCCGAACTAAATAAGACCTTCTACAAAAGACTTTATATGTTTTACATCTTCTTTTGACTCTGGATGTCTTTGTGGTTTAAACAGCTTCCACAGTCCAACTGGATGTTGTCCTCTAACCTGAACATCGCCTGAAAACCTCCCAAACATTTTTTCACACTCAGGATATGGCTTCACATATAAATTATAGAATCTAAGACGACTCAACTTTATCATACCTTTCAGTTCCACTTCATCACCAAGCCCACCTTTTGCACGCAAATACTCAATAACATTGTAACGAGGAAGAATCTGTTTCTCAAAACTCACACCCAAATACTCCGGAAATTCAACCAAGCAGCCAACATTAAATCTCATAGTGTTAACCAAAAATTCAATCTTTCTCTCAATGTCCTCTAAACTGTAAATAATCACCCTTGGCTCTTTCCACAAAACCTTAAGCGCTTCTCTGCGAATCAAACCATGTCTGCACAAGCAATCAGCTCTAAGTTTTACTTCAAAACCAGATCTAAATGCACCATCCCTAAATATTTTTAATTTGATTGGTTCTCGACATTTTAAAGAACGAAGCAAATCAAGACACCTTGCAAGTTCACCTAATTCCATACCAAGAATCCGTGGCTCCCTAAGAATCTCTTTTCTTATATAATCTTTGCTAAAACCCAAGTCCTCAAACTCATTGACCAATGGCATCAGCCTATTTTCAACCCCAAATCTTAAAGCTTCTGGGTATGAATTCAAAATCCTATCAACTGCATCAATGTGAATTCCAATTTGCCTCAAGAAATCAATTCTCTTGTATACCTCACTTTTCTTCAATGTAATCACTCCAGGAAAACCCTCTAACACCTTCCTTACAGTAACTTCACTAAGACCTAAACCATTTAAATCATTCACACTCTTATGGAAGCAATCTGGATCAATCTGGAGTCTTTTAGAATGTACCAGCACACCCTTTATCACCAAAGGGGGGAAACTCAAACCTTCAAATCTTGAAAACCCTTTTTCCCATTGCTTCAAAAAATCCAATTCCAAGACCCCAGGACATTCAACAATCAGAGAAACTATGGATTGCTGTGGGATTTTGAAAGATAAGAGAACACGCAGAGACTTCTCAATGTCGTGTAAATTGGAATGCAAAAGAAAACGATTTGAACTGATGAAACCGTGGAGTTGGGATGGTGGGAAACCATACCTTTGGAAGAGATTAGCAAGAGAAATCTGTTTCCTGTATAAGGACTGATTTGAGGAGTTTGGTTTTGTGGACAGGAAACGCAGCCTTGCATCTGGAACAGAGTAAATTGTTTTTGTGGCTGAAACTATGCAGCAAAAAGTGCTTCTAATTTTAAGGACCTTAGTGGCCATTCACTCAAGATGGGCGGAAAGTTCCTTCCTTAACCAAAGCATGAGTAGCTAACTTTCCTTTCCTATCATGCCAGGCAACTCTGCTGCTTTCATATCTGTTAAACAGAAACTAGGAAAATTTATTCATAAAGAAAAAAAAGAGTGCACCCTGAAGAAAAAGAAATCCTACTACAAACTCAAAATGTATAACCAGAAACACAAAAAAAATATATTAATAGGCTATTCAATAATTGATATTTGATAGGAGATGAAATGAAATTTTAAATTGCATGAAAAAAAAAAGGCAATAAAGGATCAGGGAACGGGAGTAACAAAAAAATTTTTAATTACCTAGGACTGCTCAAGATTTCCCATTCTGAAGGTTAAAATAATCATTTACTTAAAAGACGTCTATCTTCTCTACCCACTGAAGAAAGCAATAGCATTTATAGGCACTACAATTAATATAGTTTTTTTACAAACAAATTGAGAATTATTACAAAGTTCTAATAGTTACATGCTTGATGAAAACTAGGGCTGATTTAATTTCTACAAAAAAAAAAATTCTTTGTATAAATTACCTTGTTTGCACAATTCAGCAATGGTGAAAGGCAATAAAGATAATTGCAACCATGGTTGTCAAACTCGCAGTTCTAAGTAGAATTAGGAAAGGATCCTGTGACATCGTATATATAATAGAATCATAAGATTTTACAACCAATTATGAAACCTATAAATAATATAAAATCATATGATCGACACATATAAATCCAACTAATACACATGCTAAAAAAAGAAAATTAATCACAATCACATAAGTTTAACAAAATAAAATAATCCATAATTACCAAAATATTGAAGAAACAAAAAGAAAACAAATCACATAGTTCATAACTCATTGAATACAACAAAAAATAAAAACTCAGCAATTCCAACATGAAAGTATGGAAGCATTAGAAGTGCAGTTACTGATACAGAAAAATTGGGAAATTTTTGAATTTGCTTAATTAGCTAGTGTGGTACAAATTTCTGCTTGAATGTTACGTTCAAACATGTTATTGCTGGTTTAAAATAATTATTTTAACATTAATAAAGACATTCTGCCCAAAAAAATTTCAGCTCTATTTCTGCTAAAAAAATTTCAACTCTATTTTAAAACTACTTTCACTGAATTGGAAAAACAATATAATTTTAAGCACCAACAAGATATTCTAACAATGGTGGTTTAAGATCTAAAGAAGATTAAATACAAATGGCAGAAGAATCTAAGGAAAAGTAGAGTGAAAATGTAAGTATTGTACTAACCTAAACTATCTCTAGTCTCTAGCCTGAGAAACAAAGGGGGCTTGTACGTTGGCGTCACATTGAGGTTTCCGGCGGAGAACGATCGGTGACGGCTCCAGCAAAGCAGTCGCACGCAACCACCGACCAGAAGTTGCAAATCGGTTGGCAGAGGCAGAGCTTCTCTGTTCTTTTCAGTTTTCACGATCGTGTTTCGTTTTGTGCTTTCGTTGGTTGAACCCCTAATTTGGATTCCGAAGCTGGGCCAAAACGCCGTAGTATTAGTGGAGCAATAGTATTCAATGGCCAATGAGTGGAACCGGTCCGATTCCACACCAATTTTATTCAATTACGATTTTTAAAGAGAGATTTGCAAATCCGACCCAACTCGTAACATGTGACTAGGGAAGATGGAACGGTCAACGGTTACCGTTACTGTTATTGTTACCAAATTACTTTTACCTTTAACGATTAGAAATTGGTATTACGAATGAGCATATGTAATTACCAATTTACCAAATATGTTAAAATTAAAATTCTGAAAAAGGTACATTTTGAAAACACAAGTTCATTTCAATATGAATCTATAATTAATACAATCATCAATAAGTTGGTTGATTTTTTCTTTTTTTTTTAGTGTTTGTCTATAGGAATTCAATTACCAAATAAGTAGAGGACATAAGTATAAAAGGCATCATATAGCTCTTATTTTGAGGCATAAAATGTTGACACAATTCAAAAGAGAATGCAAATGTGGTGATGAATTAATGATCCAACGAGAACAAGAAAGAAAGAAAATGAATATTTCTACTATGTTTGTTAATATCTTTTATTTTTTATGAAAAACCCAAAATTGTTACTGTTTTTTTCATTTATTTTTTTTAATTCTAATTTTAACACACAAATGATAATAAGAAATTATATTTGCAAAGTCATATTCATCCCTAGTAAATAACTCTTCAAATATATAAGAAAATTATTATTATTGTTTGTTGAACATAAATTATTACAAAGATGTATAATTATTTTTTATTATTATTACAGTTGTAAAGAAATTGAAAATTGTTTAGCAAATTTTTATACAAAAAGTTGTAGATGGATATAAATATTAAAGAAAATAATAATAATAATAATTACATATGACTAATGTTTTAATATCCTGATAATAAATATTAATAAATTTTGTAAACTATGAACTACTAAAATTAATTTTGAGATAGTGTAAATATAATCAACACTTAATTTTAAAAAAAGAAAAAATGAAGAGCCCGCACCCCAATCGGGGAACTCTATTTGGTAATGGTAATTTAGATTTGGTGTAAGAAAGCACATGGAAAATAAATTAAAGGGTTGCATGGTTGGTTGAATATTTGGCTATACTTGCACTGGGCACCATCTGCGAGTCACTTTTGCGTGCATATCTCATCTCAATATGACCGGAGATAGAAATAACCCGGCTGGAGATGCCTATCAACTCATTACTCCTCTACTGTTTCTTTTGGCTTAAAATTGCTTTTAGTATATCAAACTATGCTTTTGCAACAAAACAGTTTCTCTCAAAATAATTCAATTAATTGTGTACAATATACAGGAGATCATGGTTCCAAAAGTCACTATTTTGACTGAGTTGTTTGGTGCTACAGGGGGTTAGTGAGGGTCTTCATGCTGTTATTTTTAAGTCCAAGATCCATTATTTACTTGGATTTAGTCATACCAATTCCTGCTGTATTACTGGTTATTGATTATTTTGTGATTTTATTTATAGGGTATCTTCATTGTTGGGAGGGATTTACTCAAGATATTGGAGGTGAGTCAAATTTTTCATAACTTCACACAGAGAATGAGTTTATGTAAAAAATATAGGTTATATTTTAATTTAAAGTTTCTTTTCTTTTTGCAGGAAAATATTAATGTCTTAGTGTTAACAAATATGGGAGGAATTGTGATTGCAGCATCGGAATATGCAGGCCAAAATATAAATTTGACCTCCACTTTTGCCAAAGTTGCGATTTTACTCTATTTTTTAAACTTTTATTAAAAAACGCTCTCAACTTTGCTTGATTGTTGAGTTTTCATCCTGAGCACATCATTTTATCAGAAGTTGAATTAAATTCAAATGTTTATGGACCAAATCAATAAATGTCCATCATGATTGAATTAAATTTGAAAACATGTGGATTTATTAAATTAGACAATAAAGGTTAAGGACCAAAATGTGAATTTTTTCCATACCCACATTTGTACAACTTGCTGATCTTTCCTCTGCCACATCAAATCGCAACTCTACGATTGAGAAACCAGCACCACCATTCGCCATACCCACCACCTCCACTTCCAATACTTCTCCCTTTCCACAAATTTCCCTTTCCACATGAATTGCAATAGTCCTATCAAGAAAAGTTCCACAATTAACAATGAAAAGTTTCACAATTCAAACCGAGTTAGATAAAAGAAAATTTATACAAATATAATGAAAATGGAAGGGGAAAAAATAGTTGCAACGTAAATGAAAGCACCAAACACCAACGGAAATCCATTAGGAAGAAATGGAAGATCATTTGACTGCTTCGAATAAGTAAATCAGAATTATGAATTGTGAATAAACAAAAATAACATTCTCATACAGGAAGAGATGAGGAAATTAACTTTGTAATTAGATTCTAAAATCGTAAACCAGCAATCATATGCGCCCCCGACGTCATTGCTGCTTAAACTAATCGGAGTCACATCCGGTGACTTTAGCCTCTTCATCCACCATCTTGAATCGCTTCACTGCCCACTATCACAGTCCTTCCGTTTTTCATCACCGCCGCCCAACCAACTCTGTGATTTCAGAATGATCAATTTCCACCATCCAAAAGTCAAATCCATCCCTGCCACCTCTCTTTCGAAAACCTTTTGTTCAAACCATCCAGAGATGATCTAATTGTTCAAGACCTTTTGTTAGCAAACTATTTAAGTTGATACAACTTTTTTTTTTTATTACTAATTAACCCAGCGAAGTTTGAAGTTACAAGGGTAGTGGATACTATTTGCTACACTACACTTCAATTGTGTTATCTTCATATCATTTCTTAATTACTTCATCTTCCATTTATGTACAAACCCTAATCAAATGCCATTTTCATGTTCTCTCATGGAAACCAGACTTGGCACGGAAAAGGCAGTAGCTTAGCGATAGGTACTCTTCTACTAAGCTGTAAGTTTGAGTTTAATTCGTGTTCATGCTCCTCCACCATAGAAATAGAGGACCATTGTAAAAAAAAAAAAAAACAGAAACTAGACTTGGCTCAACTTCATAAATTTAAACAAACTCAACCAGAGGCTACACAAATCAAAATGACTGTATTTTGTTAATATTTATTACACAAAATTCTGGGCCAACCTCAATAAACTCCATTTACAATTTTCAAATCTCATTTAATTAAATTAAAAGGTATATTAATCAATCAATAAATAAATTTTATATTTTCAATATAATTATTTCTTAATACTATTTCCATTTCCATATAATAATAAACATTTTTTAATATTTGTGAAAGTAAAAATTAAAAACACACTTATTTAAGTACGAATAGATCATTTAAATAGTACAAATAACCAATATATTTTAACAATTTATAAACATATTACAAATAACTAACAACTATTGAAACAATTAAATACATTACAAATAATTTTGCCGAACATATCTTTAATATATAAAATTAATAGTTTTGGCGATACACCCTTTATATATCAAATTAATATATATTTTCTTTGAATGATTATCAAATAAATATTTTAAGTGGGAGGTTTACAAACGGAAGTTACGTGATTTTCTCTAATCAAAAGCATCAAACCATTTGGGCTCAGAAAGAAGAAGAAAGTACACATTGAAGCGGTCGCACAACCAAAGAATTGCTTTTAGGCCTCCCAAAATCCTCACTAGTCACTATACAAAAACCCATAACACCTACACCAAATCCAATGGCCAACCTGTAACTCAGATCAAAATGCAGAGGCTTCTATCAACCAAACTTGTCTCCTCAAATTTCTCCAAAACGCTAACAAACGGTTCTAATAATTCTTCATTTCTACTTCCTCAGCCGCTCAGGAATTTCACCTCTCTTCCCAAACCAACTCACCATAATCATCTCTTTGGCTTTTCTCAGTTAAACCCTGCTCACCATTTTTATCCATGTCGATCACACCATATTCTTTCAGGGAAAGTTCCGTCAAACCCATTGCTTAACAAGCATTTTTTGTCAAATACCCTTTTCAAGGTCTCAAGCAGAAGGGTTAAAGATTACAAATGCGGCATCTTTAATGCTCCGTTTGTCAGAGAATATAGTGGATTCAAGCCAAATTATGGTTTCAATGGGGGTGCTAGGTATTTGCTCTACCATTATGCATTTGAATTGTTATTCTTCGTCTTGAATTTCAATTTCTTCGTTGTTTTCCCTTAAACCCTATGTTTCTGAACCTTTAAGCCTTCTCTAATAGTTTGATCGTACAAATTTATTAGTAGCTCTTTCTTCAGACTTTGATTATTAGTTAATCTATCAGCAGCATTGGCCATCTGTTTGTCTGAAAAATTTCAGCTTGTACTATTGACTGTATAATTTTATACTTGAAGCCAAAAAAAGGTAATTTAATTTGAAAATTATGGGCATTGGGTGTAAGCTATCATTCTCTGAAACTATCATTAGAACAACTTTCGACACTTTTATTTTTTTTCATTTCCAATGTTTTGCGTTTTAGTATGTCTTAGTCTTCAGATCACTTTTGCTTCTTTATTTCTTTAATAATCATGCTCAGACTCGGTGTTTCAAGTGGGTGTTTTGGCCAATTTGAGAGTTGTATTTGTTCCAACTTTGAAATTCTAACTTTGTTTGAAGTTAATACATAAGTTTTATAGGAAGGTGAAATTACTTGTCTTCAATTTTTTACAGGAGATCATGGTTCCGTTGGCTATCGGCTGACAACTTGGTATTGGGTTTGATTTTATCCAATGTTGCTGTCTTTATGTTATGGCGGATTTATGATAAGCAATTTATGGTGAACAACTTCATGGTGAGTCCCCAGTTTATGAAGTACTTTTTATTAATTGATTTCACAAAAAAAACCTCGATTTACTGGAACCTTAACCTTATGATCCACTCTAGTCAATGGACTGGTGGGATAGCAGGTAGCTATCATGATTCATTCTTTGTGAATTCCTAATAAGGGAGTTAGTTTCATAACAAATTTGAACATGGTTATCTTATTGTCTTTACAAATGAGTTACCCTATGAAGAGTATTAATTTCTTAAAGAAGCAAGTATTTGAAGGCATTTGTTGTGATTGTAGACTACCTTAGGATTGTGGAATAGAGAATCAATGGAACTAGTGTGAAGAATGAACTTTTTAGAGTGTTTTGGTATTCTTTGACTAACGACTAACTTTGTTGATGTTCCATGAGCAGATTTCACTGGACAATTTTAAAAGTGGGCGCCTTCACACGCTGATTACTTCTGCTTTCAGTCATATAGATACGGAGCACATCATTTCTAACATGATTGGACTTTACTTTTTTGGGACAAGTGTACGATTCCGAAACTCGAAACTCAGTATCTCTTATTTATAAGCTTTTGCTTTCATAGATTGTTCTTCTTTAGTTGTTTTGTTGATATCATTATGGCTTTCATTCAAGGATGTTGTCTTCTATGTATTCTAAAATGAAAACTTCAAAAACATGAATTTGTGCTTGAAAAAATTGATTTAACTTCCTTACAATTTTTGTATGAACGTGTTTAGCATTCTACATGTGAGCCAGGCAGGTAGGAAGATAAATTCACTTTTTTATACTTTCTTTCCCTATCATAGATTGCTGCAGTAGAGGTGAATTCTTTGAATATTGTGATCATCTGTCACGTTTCACTCCTTATGTAATTGTTTCCTCTATTATAAGTCTCAACCATTGTGGAGATTGAATTAACCGAAACCAGCTTTGTTTACTGTTTTCTGTATCCAAAGTGATATTTAATATGTTCTTTTTAGTATTATTAAATTGTGTCAATCCATGTTAAACTTGCTGTAATTTTAACATACTAAGATGTCGGCTCTATAGAGTAATTAAATTGAAGTATGGATTAAGTTCAAAGAAGACCGAAGAAGTCAATTTTGAAAGGTCTTATTCTGGAATTGTTCAGTGGTTATGTTGTGGGTATTAGTTTAATAAAGAATTCATAATTATGGCAGTCAATAGAATTTTTTCTTTTGTTTCTTTGCAAGATTAAAGTTCATTATCTTGTGAAGATAAACATTGTATTATTGTCAGACATAGTGTGAGAAGTATGAATATCTATATTGCATTTAGGCATTTTCTTTTGAATAAAGTTGTTGCTTCAGTTAGTTCCTAAAGCACTTCAATTTCTTATGTCTTCTTTCTTTTCTATTGATCAGATTGAAAGAAAATTTGGACCTGAATTCTTGCTAAAGTTGTATATAGCAGGAGCACTGGGTGGTTCAGTATTCTACTTGCTGCACCATGCCTATATGGCTTTATCCACAAAGGTATAGCTGCTCTCGCAACACCTATTCAGCTGTTCTGATGTGTGAGAGCAAGTAATAGAAAATGATTGTTTTATATCTTCAAATCTTTATTTGATAGCTGAAACTGAATCTAATTGTGCAGTGCACATTTATGCTGTGTCCGATGTGAATGTGAGATTCCATTAAGACATTATTTGAAATTTTGACCTCAATCTTTTGTTAACCTCAGGATCGCGGATTATTTATGAAGGATCCTTCAAGAACTCCTGGATTGGTAATGCTTTTGCAACTTTTATTTTCTTTCTCATTTTTTACTGAATGCAACATGCAACCCAATAAATTTTTTAGGTCCTTAATATGATTAGTTATCAATATCTGAAGCATACAATTTGTAAGCTACAAATCCTTTCATATATGACTCGGAACCTTGAAACTGATTAACAAAAAAATTAATTTCCAAATCAAAGAAACAAGATTTTGAGTCAAGTTAATGAAATGTGGATATACTTGTATTCATTAGGGTGCCAGCGGAGCGGTGAATGCTATTATGCTGCTTGAAATATTCTTGAATCCAAGAGCCACTCTTCTCTTGGATTTTATCATACCGGTCCCTGCCATTTTGCTGGTAAAGTCTTCCATACGTAAAGAATTAATATTAACATTGACATTACCCTGATTGCTTCGTGTTGTTGTTGTTGTTGTAGGGAATTTTCTTGATAGGGAAAGACGTATTGAGGACAATAGAGGTATCTTAGATTTCCTCCTTCCTACAACTTCTATGACCTTCTGTTTAAGAAGCCATTTTTTGTGGCATGAAATGTTTTTAAATTATTTTGGCAGGGAAATTCAAATATCTCAGGATCAGCACACTTGGGGGGTGCTGCGGTTGCTGCGTTGGCATATGCTCGAATTAGGAAGGGACGCTTTTAAATTTTCGACATGGTAGAGATTTAATTCTTGAGAGATAGATATATATATATATATGAACATTGTTGTGGCCTCTCTTATTGGTAGTGAGCAGAAAAGTTTCTTCCAATTGCTCCTGTGTTGGCCACATCTAGATTCCTGATGTGGCCACATCTAGTTTCTTCCAATTCAGTTTAGACTTGAATTGAAAAAGTAAAATAAAATCTTCAAATTACAGATTGAAGAAAAGAAGCTGTTGTGCAAATATTATAAAATGACTGTAAGAACAATTGGACAAAGACTAACAGGTAATTTGTTCTGAAAAGATGCATCAATGGATGCGAAAATCAAGATTGAAGAGTGAAAGGAAACAGAAAAGATTTGACTGTGTGAAAGGCATAGAATAGAATCTTGGCAGAGATGATCTAATTGTTCAAAACCTTTTGTCAGCAAACTATTTAAGTGTTGATGCAGCTTTTTCTATTACTAATTAACCCTGCAGAGTATGAAGTTATGAGGGTATTGGATACTATTTGCTACACTTAATTATGCAACCATTTCAACCAATAAAAAAAAAATAACACAAAAACCAAAAGATCCCACATGCATTGCATTGCAGTAGTCCTGTTAAGAAAAGTTACACAATTTAAAAAGAAAATTTGTACAAATATAATGAAAATGGAAGGGGAAACAATAAGTTGCAACATAAATGAAAGCACCAAACACCAAAGGAAATCCATTAATAAGAAATGGAAGATCATTGACTGCTTGGAAGATGTAAATCAGAATTATGAATTATGAATAAACAAAAATTAACATTCTCATACAAGATGAGACAAAGGAAATCAAATTTGTGATTAGACTTGAAATTGTGCATCACCAATCATCTACACCGCGGACTTCACTGCTACTTAATACTAATCGGAGTCACATCCGGCGACTTTAGCCTCTTCATCCACCGTCTTGAAGCGCTTCATTGCCCACTATCACCTTCCATTTTTCATCACCAATGGCAACCAACTCTGTAATTTCAGAACCATCAATTTCCACAATTCAAAAGTCGAACCCATATCTGCCTCCTCTCTTTCAAAAGCCTTTTGTTCAAACCATCCAGAGTTGATCTAATCGTTCAAAAACTTTTTGTCAGCAAACTATTTAAGTTGATACATTTTATTTTTATTACTAATTAAACCTGCAGAGTAAGAAGTTATGAGGGTATTGGATACTATTTGCAACACTACACTTCAATTATGTTGTTATTATTCTGACATTTCTTAATTACTTCACCTGCCATTTATGTACAAATCCTAATCAAATGCCATTTTCAGGTTCCCTCTTGGAAACCAGACTTGGCACGGAAAAGACAGCAGTAGCTTAGTGTATAGTGGCTCTGTCTACCCAGCGTGAGATAAATTTGATGTGCGTTCATGCTCCTCCACCATATATATATATATATATATATATATATATATATATATA
>CANUEY010132567.1:0-38129 GCA_948099555.1 Croton setiger
CTTTTTTTTTTTTTTTTATTAAAAAAATTATTTTGTGGTTTTTCATTTTTTTTTTACTTATTTTTTTTTGGCGCCCCCCCCCCCCCCCCCCCCCCCCCTGAAAATGACAAAAGATGAACACTCAGATATTCTGGTACATTGACTCCATCAAGCAGCAAGAGCGTCCAAGATGAGATAATTTGCCAAAACATACTCTGGTAGGAGAATCATTACATTTGCAAATCATTTTATGCTAGAATTAATTAGCTGCAGCATTCTTATGTTGGTACCTCAAACATCAGAATCTTGGATTAAATGGAACTCAAATGAATATTGTATTAGAACAAGCAACGAGTTGAATTTAATAAAGCAGAGATTAGGCTATTGCTTCAATAAATAATGAAAAGTAAATGACCCTTACTAATTACTGGAATCTCACGATAGTTCTGCGATATTCATTGGTTGAAATAAAACAATCGATTTTATGACTTGATTGAAATTATAACAAACCATGTCAGAATTATGAAAAATCAAATAAAACAATCGATTTTATGGAAGAAAAATACCTTCACAAAAGCGAAAAATTCCTAACAGCCATTCCTTTTAAATGGGAAGCAAAGTGATGTCTCTGAACAATCTGTTAATTATATAAAAACATGGTATTTACCCTTTAAGATTCAGAATTATGTACATACAAAAAACACACAATCAATTCAAGAAGTAGAGAAAAATGTGCGACAATTGGAAACAAATGAGCCTGCAGTTTAACTTAGCATTTCATTTCTGCGGAAAATTATTAAAACTGAAAAGATAACCAAGTTTAAAATTATTAAAAGTGTCAAAACAGCATCTACTGGAAAAAACTAAAACCCTAATGCCATTACAGCTCTGGAACTCAACCTGTAATATAAAACAGTAACAAACAGAACAAATATTACCAGAGAAGATGAGAAATAATCAATAGAAGATTAGAAGAGGAATAACTCTAGAAATATTCCATAGCAGGTAGTTAAATCTTTTGTATCTCTTTCAATAATGTAAAATGTCAAATTCTTTTCAGGATTTCTATTAAAATCTGCAATGTTTAGGCCACGTTTTATGTTTGGGTTGAGCCCTTTGAATAGGAAGAGCTGACATATAGGCATAAATGTTGTCTGGGTTATGTTTGTTTATGCGGCTGCATCTGTATATATTACATATGATATAAAATTTTCTTAATTGTTTTTAATTCACTTTTCCCCCTTTTATATTCAGCAAATAAAATATTAGCTTTGATTGTTTAATTTCTTAATACAACCAGTGTCAAATCTTTTTGAAAATTAACATCAAAACAAGAATTCTAAGATCCCTAGCCTTTTAATAACTCATAAATTTTAATCTTAAATCAAATTCTGAGTTTTAGTAATTCTCTTTCAAAAATAATTCTGAATAATAAGTTAATATTTGTCAATTAATATAATATGAATTATAGTATGAACAGCAATCACGTGTTAAGCCTTTTTTATGCATTTGGTTTCTATTATATTTAAAAATCTAAATTATCAAATGTTGTAGTTAAGCACCATGTATTCTATTTTAGACCTATACCATGATTTCAGCCTCAACTTTTCCCCTATTCTCAATTTCACTTCAAATCCAACTTTGTGCAAGTTTTACTCTCAACAAATTGGGGATTGACCAATTTCACTCCCAATTTAAATTTCAATCACAAATTAAAAGAGGGGATGACTTGAAGGACCAAAGAGATATTTTACTGCCAAGTCTGATGCCACTTAGATTTCAACTTGTCAAGCTGGACAAAATTTTTGTCTGCCACGCAGTTCTGATGTGGCTCATTTGCTAACATGGATTTTTCCACACAGGAAAAAAAAAAAACAAAACAAAACGCAACTTCTTCTCTTCATTTTCCTTTGTTCAACGTCGGCAAGTTCACTTTTCAATCGTTCCGACCACATCTTTCTATGAGTGGGAACTTCAACTAAATCTTGATCTTTTTCAATAGGCAATTTTAGCTCTTTGATTACATACTCTCATAACATTTGACTTTCTAGATAAGTTTCCATTCTAACCTTTCAATATTGGAAGTCACTATCGTCAAAGAATGACTTTAAGGATTGGTGGTGGAGATCTTGAACGGTTGTCATTTGGATATACTTTCATAATTAAGCTTTGATGAAAGAATCAAGGTAATACCAATTGTTGACAAAATGACAACTAAGAGGGGGTGATTTAGTTCGCGGATTAAAAATTTCAAGAGTAGAATATAATGAAGAATGAGGAAGAAGTTTATAGTAGTTCAGATATTAATTAATCATACATCCACTTCTTTAATTTCCTTAAGAATTGGGTTCCACTAACCAAAACAACTTGATTACAATATTGTTTTCTAAGCTTACATCAAATTTAGAGTTTCCAAAACTAACTCACAAACCTTTATAAATCTTGATTATAATAAATGAGTTTTAAGGCTCACTCAACAACCTAAACATAAAAAATTGATTACAATGAAAAAAAAAAATACTTAAGAGCTTGTTGGAAAATTGATTGTTATGAATTAAGTAGTTATATAACCTTTTAATGGCTGAATGTGGGAGTATTTATATCCACTACAACCCTTCTAGCCGTTGAACCCTTGAAAGATGGATTTTTAAATCTGTCCATAGGTCGTGTGCAAGACAAGGGTGTAACGTATGCGACCTCTCGCTGAAATCTTCTAATGACTACTCCAACATACTTAGTAGTATTTAATACACTAGTCGTTGGACAGTTGAAGTAATGTCGCGTATGAGACAGTACGGGTAGCCTATACGACATACCCAATTTTTAGAGATCTTTAGTTATGAAGGTTGCGAGCCAGACAGGATGGAGCGCATTAGATGCATGCCTAAAACATTCTGAACTGCTGGCTTGTGTGATCCATGTGTGAGACGCTAGGGGTAGCGCACGATTCATGCTCAAAACATTCTAACTACTACCTTCCATGATTCGCATGAAGACACATGGTCTGGCGCACTCGATGTTGCTCTATTTTCTTTATAGCTTTACCTTTTGGGACATAACTTCATTTTGGCTTTCACTTGTCTTGCTGTATTTATACTAAAACACTTAAACAAACATTAATAGATCACAATTCAAGTTAGTTTGTCAAATATTTAAAATTTAAGAGATATTTGCACAATAAAAATGTGTATTCAAAAGAGTTTATAATCACTAACACCAATTAGCAAATAAATTTTATGCATGAGACATGTATAATTCGTAAGAGTTTATAATCACTAACACCAATTAGTAAATAAATTTGAGATATTATAATTGTATCCTACATTGTGCAATCTTATAACCCATTTAATTAGTTCATTCTAAAAAGAAATAATTTAATAAATCAAAATATTTATCTTACTAGTAAATGATAATATAATCTTGATTAATAGAATTAGTATAACTTAGCTCATGGGTATATTGAAATTAACTATATATTCGAACTCATATTTAGTATAGTTATGATGGATTATGCCTATTGTATCAATTTCAAATTAATAGCACATAGGTGTATCAATAATAAATTTTAATTAATAAAATAATAACAATTTTGAGAATTTGAAACTCGAACCTGGATCATAAATTCAATTGCCACCAGACTATGATTTGACGTGCAATTAATAATAATTCTAATACTATTGATATGAATAATATATTATTATTATATTGTAATTAAAAATATGGATAAAATTTATAATATAAAATTAAATAATGAGTTTTTAAACTAAAAGTAATATTTAACATTAATATTATTATCAACATATAATTAATCAAATTAATTATAATAATAATAATAATGAGAATATAAAATAAATTAACGGGTACATTACTCAAATTAATTATAATATTAATAACGAGAATATAAAATGAGTTAATACTGCCAAAAATATCCTCATAATTCTAATTTTTTGAGGGTAATTACTTCTCTATTAAATTATTAAATTAATTAATAAATAAATAACAATCCTAATATTATTAGTATTAATATTGTATCCTAATTAGAGTAAGTATTAGTATTGTATTTTAATTAAATTAATTTTTTATAATTATCAATCTATAATTATATTATTGTATTTTAATTAGGAAATTTAAAACAAAATAATATTAATATTAGTAATATATTTTAATTAAAAAATTAAATAAATCAAATGGGTTAGTGAAACTTATGCAATAGTTAATTGTAATTAATATTATATTGTACTTTTTTACATAAATTATACCTTATTTATAAAAATTGATAATTTTTTTATAAAATATAATTGTCTTCTGAAAATCTTTTAACCATGAAAGTAAGAATCTCTATAGATGTATGGATATTTATGATGAATTTGAAGTTGGAAATGGAAATCAAACAATTAAAAGAAATAATTTTCAAATTGACATAATAAACTAGATGACAACCAAATATATTTATTTAACTTTTTTTAAAAATATTATTGAGTAGAATGATCATTAAAAGTTTTTAATCCATTGAATTTTGACAAGTAAAAAATTTGAAAATATTAGACGAAATGACGCATAGTATAATACTTTTAAATTTTGAGGATTTTAGAATATATTTAAATTTTGAGGATTTTAGAATATGTTTTGAAAAATTGAAGTGCAGAATTAGCCCAAATTCTCAAATAAAATTGGAAAACAGTAACAAAGAACACCTTTTTTAATTTTTCTTTAGTAAATGACACCAAAGATCAATAATTAAGTTAGCACATTTTTAGTGTTTTACTTTTATACCTTTTTTAATATTTATTGAATTTTAATTTTTTTTTTAAGAAAAAATCCAAAAATTGAAGTAGTTGTTGAAAAATTGAGAAAGAATGCTGAAACCTTAGCGTTACTGCCTTCGCCAAACGCAGCTGAGTGGCAAATGAAGTGTAATGATTTACAACCCTTGCCTCAACCATTCATCTGGTACTCTCAGAATAGTCATTGGATCATCAGAAGTCGACCCCCTTCTGAAAATTCATAAGTAGCGAGTTTTCGATGTGATTTAACTGTTTCTAGTTGGTTTCTGTTGAGAATGATATTGTCGATGAGATTACATGTAATTTTTGTTGTGATTTTTATATAAATCATGGAGTTGTAGTGAAGCAGTTGCTGAAAAAGATAAGGCAGTGGTTGTTCAATGCTAAGATTTCTTCAAAGGAATGAGAGGAAGAAGATCAACGTTTACGTAAAGTTACATCTTAGTATCTAAAATTTATTAATTTTTTCAATTAAGTCTTTTATGCATAACATACTTAATGAATGGTTCTCAAACAATAATATATTATTTTTACATAAATTTTATTACTGGTAATATATAATTAATCAAATTAACTATAATATAAATAACGAGAATATAAAATAAATTAACATGAATAGTACTCACAAAAAGTAGTGACTCCACCATTTAATCGTTACACCCCACAATAAAAAATTAAACAAACCTAATTAGAGAATAAAATACTCATATAAAATAATATTTATTAGAGGTGAGTATTCGATAAAAATTATTGTTCTGAATACCGAATTTATTTTACCAAAACTAAAATTTCAAAAATTTACCGAATTTATTTTTATCGAACGGTAATTAACAGTTTGATAATTAACACTAACTAAATTACTAAATATACTAAATATAACCATTAAATGTTAAAATGTATAAAATATATAAATAAATAAAATTTAAATCAAAACTAAAAGGAAAAAATTGAATGACAATCAATTTTTACTATAAATTCAGTTTATTAATAAATAATTAATTTTTATCAAAAATAATTACTGATTATCGAATACCAAATATCAAATAACAATAACCAATTTCACCAATAACAATCAATTTGAATTAAGTCATTATTATGACAATATGTGGCTTTTTTTTATATTGTGTGGATAAGTTAATCATTCTATATAAGTGACTATGATGTAAATACGTGACCTTATTTTGTAAAGGATAAATTATGAAATGATATGAAACTTTATTTTTTATGCAATTATACCACTTTTCAATTAAAATAAAGATATTTATTTATTTATTAAAAAAGTATTCACAATATATGATACATCATTTTAAAATTTTCTTATTTGATAATTATACACTTCTCATCAGCTATATTCAATTTAAATTTATGTAATTATGCAACTATTCATAGTAAATGTGACTTAATTTTGTATTTTGTATCAATTTATTATTGTGTTTTAAGCCATTATTATAAAAAAAATGTGACCATCTTTTAATATAGATCCCTTTATGTAAATTTGTGGTTTATTTACAAAAACTTAGATCAAGTTTAATTACCTTAAATTATGATTATTTCTCATAAAACCAAGACATATTATCACTTGTAATTTTATGTACATTTCTAATTATTTTAATGAAAATTGGAAGAATGTTGTGATGATATGTGAATTGTTAAAGAATTACTCATTAATACCTTATATCAAGTTCAATTACCCTAAATTATGGTTATTCTCATAAGACCAAAACATATCATTACTTGTAATTTTATAAACATATCTAAGTCTTTTAATGAAAATTGAAAAAATCTTGTGATAATATATGGTATTGCTGAAAAAGTACTCACTAATATCTTAGATCAAGTTCAATTACCCGAAATCATGATTGTCCTTATAAGACCAAGATATATCATCACTTGTGAATTTATGGAAATATCTACGTCTTTTAATAAAAATTGAAAAAATCTTATGATGATCTATGGTATTGTTAAGGAATTACTCACTAATATCCTACATTAATTTTAAAATATCCTAAATCATGATTATCCAATTCTTTAGATGAAATGTAGTCTAATTTTGTATTATGTGGCTAGTTATTCATATAATTTAGTCCATTATTATATAAAAATGTGACCTTCTTTTATATAGGTCCATTTTCATAACTCTATGACCTAAGCTCTTATGTATATGAAAATGTTCATATATGAGTCATAATTATGTCAATATGTGAGCAATTTAAATAGACTTCAAAACAATTAACATAAATCATAATAACTTAATAACTTACAAATATTTTGTGGTGGAGCAAAATAATGAGAGATGAGAGGTTTTTGAACTTTAGTCGTTGGCATTAAGTAGACGTGGCTACGCGGCCTCGGCCCGCCGGGCCACGGTTCGAGCCACATGAAACTGTAACCGGCCCGCCAAACCAGTGGTTCATGTTAAACGGCGGTTCGGCGGCGGGTTAGGAACCGGCGGTTTGGAACAGTTAAATGGGCGGTTCAAAGACGGTTTGGGGTGGTTGAACCGGCGGTTCGAAGACGGTTTGGGGCGGTTCCTCCACAGTTCAACGGTTTGTACGGTTCCGGTTCGAAAATATTTTGAATCTGAACCGGCCCGTCCTTTGGCCGGTTCAGGTTACGGTTCGCTGCGGGACGATTTTTCACGGTTACGGGCCGGTTCAGCCGCGGGCCAGGCCGAGCGGGCCAGCCGGGCCAAACCGGCCCATGACCACCACTAGCATTAAGGACAAATAAAGAGATCCGAATAAAACCCTAAAATTTAAATTGTGACCAGCTTTTCGAAAAAACAAGAAAACAAAATAATTTTGTTCATTAAGATAACCACAAACTTAAAATAATAGCCAGTTTACCTAAACTACTCGCAAAATATCATTATCTGTTAATGTTGCCACTTAATTGAAGCAATTGTGGCCATATTTTTAATTTATCATCTTTATATAGGTCTTAGCTTTTATCTAAAGGCCAAAAATATTATTATTTCGAATGTTTGATAATAAAAATGACAAATTCAACTCTTTCAAAAAAATATTTGACTTTTCTTAACTTCAAACACAATAAACAAACAAAATGTCATTTCCACAAAACAATATCATGTTGCATTTTAATATTAAATTAATGAAAACACCTAATATTTGACTAATATCAAAAATACCATTCACTAATAGTATACCAGTAATGACACACATATCAAACACAGTGTAGACAACAACTTTATTTGTTTCCATGCTTTTGAAACAAACCTTACGAAGTATCAAGAATTTCTTAAAGAAAACTAACATGAAAAAGACAATACATTTGCTTGAAGTGTCTAATATACTCAAAATGTCAAAATGGAAATCCTCAATAAAACTGGTTAAGAGTAAAAAATCACTTACTAAACGTAGAATCCTAACTTGGGAATACCCGCTCAAGAACAAATGTTGAATCCTAGAATTTAAAAAAAATTGTAACTTTTCATTTATTTTATCTCGGATGTGAGTTTTTGCTTCTAATAAAAGACAAATTTTATTTCATTTATTCATTAAATAGCGGGCAGTGATTAGAATGTATTTTTTGCCATGTCATTAGCTAATGAGCCATGTTGTAGGTTGAACAAGCCACATTAGCGAGACCGTCAAACACGTAGTTACGTAGTGTTTTTTTTTTTTTTAATCTAGCAAGTTAGTAAACTTATGGCTTTTTCTGAAGTTCAGGGATCAAATAGGTATTTTACAAATGTTAGGTAGCCAAAAGGATTTTGGGCCAAACATCAGGATCAAATTTGTTTTTAAAATTTTCCATAGATTTTTTTGACTAGGGTCAAATTCTGAAAGTAGCGAAAGCATGCGAGAGATCCATTAATAAGTTAAGAGCCGCGTTGAGAAAACATAATGAAAACAACAGATAATCAATGGGGACCACCACCAACTGCCAAAGAGAACCTGTGTCTGTCTGTACTGTTACTGTGTGTGGGACTTACGACAACCTATCCAAACCTTTCTTTTCCAGCCTCCTTGTTTCTTTCTAATCATATTATTTTTATCAGTTGTTAGTTAAACAAACCACCTCTCTCTCTCTCGGTGAATCAATTTTCCGGTGGAATTTTATCTCGCCGGCAAATCATTCTCCTCTCGCCTCGCGGTCTTCTTGATTCCGTTTTTTCATTAAATCCAACGGAAGAACCAAACTAAAGCTATTATTTTGAAATGTGGGAACATTCCAGAAACATCTCGAATAACGCACACTTTCAGTAAGGCTATCAGCAAGGCAGCGCGTGATTTCAAGCGCAGACAACACGCGCTCCTGGTAGAATGTCGAGAAGACAATTTTGGATTTCTGATGATTTATCGTCGTCTAAGCAGGTCAAAATTTTAATCTTTATCCTTTCTTAGTGTTTTTATTTTTCCTTGTCATATATACATTGTGTTTTATCTATTAAGTTTTCTAACAATGCATTATGAAAAAGAGAAGTATTTTATGTTTCCTTTTTGAAATTAAACGTTAAAGAAGAATGATTTGTAAAATGCCTTAAATTTTTCTTATTCGTTGAGCAGTTGGGAATAGTATTTTAGAATGGTTTGTAAGATTTATATCTTTTACTGAAAGAACTGTTTATGTAACAAATTTGAGATATTTCACCTGGAGACAAAAAGAAAGATACAGTATTTATTTTAAGGGGAAAAGAAGAAGAACAGACTCAGAATTTGTAATTTCAAACTTAAAAGTCAATAATCTTTTCCTTCCAACATTTTTAATTTCGTCTCTACCCTTTTACATTATATTTGCAATCAAATGCAGGGTTGCTCATAATGGAAGTTGCTTTCTTGTTTTGGAACTCTAATTTTCTTTTTTCAAGAAGGCCTTTCGTGCTGAAGAGAATGTAGAGTTCATTTGAATATAATCTTGAAATGGTTGAATCTGTCCAAGGTATGTGCTATAACTAGGAACATTAATCTTCTATATGTTTCTTCTAGTAACCAACTTTTTTGTTTGAAATAAGTAGTTTAATGTTGTTCAATTATCAAATGCATTTCAAGAGGTATGCTAGTTTGTCCTTTTTCTTAAGCTCATAACTAACTATGGGTGGCAAGTTTTTTAATTTATTTTCTTTCCATGACTAATACAAAGGACAATGATAAAGGGCAAAAATAACAGTTAGATAGACATATTCAATTCTTGGCTTTATCTTTTAAGGTAGCTGTTTGAACCATGTCAAAGTGATCTATCATCATGAAGAATAGCTTACAGAACTGACCGACTCATTTCAACTTCCTACTTCCATTTTTTAATTTTGATAAAAAAATACGACCTCATAAGGTCTTTAGCTGGGTCTCTGAGTGCTAACTAGAACCATGAAAACCCAAAAAAATCAATAAAAGGAAACATCAGTAACAACTCTTGCTTCTTATCCACAGAAGGATTTTTCATAGTTGTGTTGGCTGCATCCACAGCCTGCTTAATGATTTTTGATCAAGTTATATAGTCTCTCTCAATTTTGATGGCTTTTGAGAGAAAAACTGTACACAAAAAAAAAAAAAAATAATGAGCTCTTATATGTCAATGCTATTGTTTGTGTTGGACCTAAAACAAACTAGCTTAAGTAGAATTGTATCAATGAAAATGGCCTTGATTTATTTCAGCTAAATTCAGATGGCTTACACTTCTACTCTACGATCTATTCTGCAAATTATAAATATGGGGATATTTTACATCATCTTCTTCTTGTTTTAAATTTTACTTTGAATTTCACATTTTGTTGGGGTAAATATTACAGCATATTTTCCTTGTAAGCTGTTTGTGTTGTAAATTGACAAATGGGATTATTATGACTCAGGTTTTTCTCGAAATGATTTGGAAGACTCATCTTCTGGACAGAGTTTGGATGGAAGTTTCAGGAAGTCCAGCTCTGGTTTGTAATAATATTTATTTATGTTTTTGTTCTCCTTTATTCCCTACCATCCATTTGCCTCACGAAAATCTAATTTTGTGAATTTCTCAGTATTATTCTGGCCTCCGAGAATAAATGGTTGTTTTTTGTTTTTGAAATTCAACCTAGGGGAGGACTAGGATGATGTCAACTTAACGGTAGCAGTGATTTATATCACATTCTAATGTGCTTCATAATCTTCATAACATTCCTAATATTGAGGGAGGATCTTGTTATGTATGATATTCTAACATTTTGCTTCTTGCTGTATGTGGCCTTTCAGAAATCCAACCCAAAGAAAATAAAAAACTCAAAAACTTGAAAAAGCTAACGTAGGAGGGATTTGGTGCGTCAATTTTTAGAATTATTTAGCCACAAAGTATTGGAATCGATGTGACAGGTAATTGTTGGTGTCCCGTAAAGGAGTATGATTGGAATGAAAATAAAATGAAACATCATAGTTGAATGGCTTCTACCTGCAGCCTAGTAAAAGTGACAGCCGAAATAATGCACAAAACCACCTCACACCATTAATCTACTTTGTATTGGTATATTCTCTTTCATAAATAAATATTTCCCAGACATCCATTTTCTTCCTTGTGTACGTCTCTTGCCTTTTGTATGCCCACTTAATTTTTGAAAACCTTCAGTACCTTTTTTAATATGGTGCTTCTTTACATTCACATGTCACTGAGCTGGATCACTAGAAGTTGGAATTGGCTTCCAATGGAGACAGACAATGAATCTTTGGTGGCAGTTGGATCACACTAGGGAAATATGAATAATGCTTTTCTAAGATGTGATTTGGTTTTCCATTGACAGTGTTGCAATTGTGAATTGGTGGCTGGAAATGCATTACATGAAATCAGTAACAAAGAAATTTGTTATGGAATACAATAGAAAAATCATTGTTTGAGGTTACAGAGCTTGAACTACAGGTAATGTGGTTGATGAAGGTTTGGATAGAAGTACAGAAGAAGAGAAAATTGAAGCAATAAACTATTTTTCTTTTACTCAAGTTGAAAAAGTCAATTCTACATAGCATGCTGGTCTGAAAAGGCATTTGCAATTCTTTTTGTGTTTAAGTATATTTTTCGATGCTCATTTTAGTGAAAATTGAGAGGCTTTTTTCAATGTCAATTAGGTTGTATAAACAATATTGGGGTGGTCTCTAGTGACATACAGGCTACCATTCATTTTTATCATGCACCAATTAGCACTTCCCTAGCATTTTCTTGTCCTATTTTCGCTTAATTACTAAAAAAAATTATGTTGAAAATCTATGTATCGATGTATTTATAGCATTTATTGTTTTCAGCTGCATGTCTAAGTTTGGAATTAATAATGGTTTATGAATTTCTGTTGATGCAGTTAAATCTGCCCGTAGTGTATCCAACATTTCTACTTCAACCAAATCCCTTCCTAGTTCTAGAAGGGTGCTCAAGGCACTAAAAGAATATAGCAGGAAACTTGCCAACTTTGAGTATTTTAAACAGTCTCTTGAGGGCTGGGTGTTGGAAAATTTTCATGCAGATTCAGCCAGTGATGAGTCTTTCAGGTCTCCCTTCTCAATTGATGAGTTGCGGAAACTTGATTTAGCATTGCATGGTGTCCTATTTCAGCAACTATGCCGTATGCCTTGCTCACCCTATGCATCTGATGATGCGAATGAAGATGAGTACTTTGCTATAGAAGATTTTTTTCATGCTATCATCAATGGTCTATGGCGTACGTTCTGGCGCAAAAGTGCGCCAGTTCCATTCTATTTAGCTTGTCCCTCTCATCCTGGATCTAAGTTTTACACAGTACAAAAGGCAATGTCAAGGGGAAAGGTTGAAGAGCTTACTGGTTTTGCTTTGATATCAAGAGCTGGGAGTGATGAACAAGTTCACTGGGGTCAAGTGGTAGAGCTTGCTTTGTTCAGGTCAGATATATTATCAGATAATGAGCTAAAATTATCTGTTAGCTGCATATGTGAAGCCCTTTTCTATGGCCTTCATATACTTATTGCTAGGAGTTTGAGCAAAGTCAAAACAACTGGTCATGATTCTGTTTTTGTTCTTGTTTTTGACTCTAAATATGGTGGTGTGGTGAAGCTTGGGGGTGATCTCTGTACTCTTGAACTGAAGTCAGCAAATCCCTATCAATCTGTTGTAGAGTGGATTAAATGTCATGCTGAAGTCAGAGTTTCCTCAGTTGACCGGGTCTGGAACAAGTTAGGTAATGCAAATTGGGGTGACCTAGGAACTCTGCAAGTACTTCTTGCCACTTACCATTCCATTGTCCAGTGGAATGGACCGCCAAGAAAATCTATAGCCTCTTTGGCTGCAGATCATATTCGCCGTCTTCAGATGCGTAGGATAGAGTGCTGCCTCAGTGAAAATGAAAACGCATTGGTGGCTTTACAACAGATGGGACATCAAAGGGAGATTGTTGAGCTTAACCAAATTGATGATTCTTCCAGAAAGCAAGCATCGCGTTTGAAGCTTAGGCAGGGTGAAATCTTGATGTTGGATGACCAGCAGCAGGGGCAGAAGAGTTTTCAAATTCAAGATGCTTTGATTGGAGGGAACAATTTTCTCTATAGTGCTGTGTCTCTAGAATGCCCCATGGAGTTATTGACTTTATATGTAGGTGCTCATCCACGTAAGTTGGAGCCATCCTGGGAAGATATGAGTTTGTGGTACCAAGTACAGAGGCAAACAAAAGTTCTGAATATATTGAAGCAGCATGGAGTTGCAAACAAATATTTACCGGAAATAGTTGCTTCTGGCCGAATTTTGCATTCTGGTCCATGTAACAAGCAGAGCCCAGGCAGTTGTTGTGATCACCCATGCTGTGGAACCCCAATACTTGTGACATCTCCAGTTGGGGAGCAACTCTCTTCCGTAATAGCTCATGATGGCTCAATTTCATCCGAGGAGGCAGTCAGATGTTGCCGAGACTGCCTGGCTTCCCTGAGAACCGCAGCGATGGCTGGGGTGCAACATGGTGATATTTGTCCCGAGAACATAATTCGAGTCATTGACTCCCAAGGGCCAAGAAACAGATTCTTGTACATACCGGTTTCTTGGGGACGTGCAGTTATAGAAGAAAGGGATAGCCCCAGAATAAATCTACAGTTCTCCTCATCCCATGCACTCCAACATGGGAAGCTATGCCCATCATCAGATGCTGAAAGCCTTATTTACATGCTCTTTTTTGTTTGCGGAGGAACAATACAGCAACAAGATTCTATTGAATCAGCGTTGCAATGGCGGGAGAGAAGCTGGGCAAAACGTTTGATTCAGCAGCAACTGGGCGAGGTTTCTGCAATTTTAAAAGCATTTGCTGATTATATAGATAGCCTTTGTGGAACGCCTTATCCAGTTGACTATGACATTTGGTTAAAAAGGCTAAATAGAGCCGTGGATGGATTAGCTGACAGAGGTAAAATGGTGGAAGAATTATCAATAACACACAGATTAGAGGATGTTGCAGAGTCTTCAAAAGCTGCAAGAGGTGGCAGTCAATGATAAAGCACAACATATTTGCGTTTCTACTTATGCCTGGAAATTATTGGCTAAATTTCTGCTGAATCTTTTGTGATACCACATATTTGAAACAGATGCCAGCAATTTTTTAATTTAATTTTTTTTTCTTTTTTGCTATTAAAGTCACGCCGTTACCTTTTTTACTTGGTACATTTTGGTTGAGAAGTTGGGGTAATATCAGATTGACAGAACAATTTGAGATGGATACAAAAATGACAAGTGTCTGCATGCTCAATCTCAACTCATATCATCTTTAGAAGGTAAATTGGAAGAAAAATATATTTAGGCTGTGTTTGGAAACAATTTTACTAAACATTATTTATTTTTTAGTATTTTATTAAGTGCTAATCCATATTCAAACAGTTAAACTATACACAAACGACTAGTTTTACGGAGCAGTAGAGGACGTAAGTGAAATACATAGAGGGCAGTTTCGTCAAATCATAAGTTTTACTCTGAAATATCAGCACCTCTGCAATGAGGGGTTTAAGTTAAATGACTTTCTTTTTTTGAATATCTACTGTAAGTACCTTCTTAAACTGAACCATCTCTCCCTCCCTCCCTTCCAAAATAACAAAACTATCCTAAAAATCATGGAACTTGGTGAAAGCTCTGCAGCGAACTGCTCGTCCCATGAAATTTGGGCGAAGCTTGGTACCCTATTTCTTTTAAATCTATCTAATTATTGTTATTCTGATTTTTGTTTTACATTTACATTGTTTCTCTTCCAAGATTGTCTTTTTCCATTACAAAATGTAACTTCTAAAGCAATTCCGAGGCCACCCCCTTTGTAATTTTTCTTTCACTCAATGAAAATTTTAATTCACTCGCTCTTGCTCATTTGTGTTTGATCAAGAATTCTGAATTCTGAAATGATAAAAAAACAAAGTCTACAATGATGATTACTTAAATTCAAGATTTTTGCTTTTATATATATGTAAGGACGTTGTTACATAAATTTCCCTCCTTGGTAATTGCTGTTGTTACTTGTTAGGTATACAATGCTCGAATCACTATGGTTGCACTCTTAGTTTTGCTAACAAAAGACATTAAAATACACGGGTTTTTTTAAATTGGATTATGAAGGCATGTAAATTTAATTCTATGCATACTGGGTATTTTTGTAGATTCTATTTGTAAATCTTGTTCTGTACATTTAACTTTTGAGATTGGGATTTTGGGTTTGATTATTCTTATTCCTGGTTGCAGTACCGTCGGAGTCGAGATATTCTGATATTGAGATAAGGGAAAATGAAGTAGTTATCAGCTCAGCAATCACATCTTCTTCAGTGGAAAAGTATGAGTGGTGCAAAATAACAAGGAATTCAGATAAACGTTCTGCTACAATGCTGAATACAAGGTACCGATTTCAACCATTTTTTAATATAATGGTTCTTTTCTTTTGCATTTATTGCTGCTTATTGACATTTTTCTCTTTTTAAGAAGTAAAAGGCTCATTTTTTGTTCATCGGATTTTATGTATAAAATTTTAAATACTTCCTCTTTTCTGCAAATAGTGGATGCTAGTCAGCTTGGATGTTTGGAAATCCATTTAGAAATTGGGCTACTATGCATAAACTTCTCCATTCTTCTTCTTTGATTGTGATGTTTGAAAGCTAGCCATGTTTGATTGTTTCCTCAACATTTTCATTCTCTTCTAAGTTATAAACATTGGGAACATCTTAAGAAGAAACTTGTAGCTCCTCCTTTGTCTTTTTCTTTTCTCCAAGAACCAGGGTTTGAAGGCTGAGGCTACATAATCCCTGTGTGATAGCAGGTTCTATGCATATATAGGAAGAAGTTTAAGACCGTGATATTGAACTTCTGCTTTTTTCATTTTTCTAAAGAATAATATATTCCAATTTCCAGTTATATTTTCAGTTCGTTTTTTTCTATTTACTATAAAAAATACATTAATCCTAATTTTATTAGCTATGGAAACTTTCACAGTTTGAGAGAAACCGTGCCTAACCAGTTACCACTAACAATAGCCTTGTATAATAAAATATTAAGTAAATCAGATTACCGCTGTTTCATTTTTTTTAATGATTAAAAAATCTGATAATAAGATCACTGCTTTTGGCAGTCAGGCTTGCAAATGTAAAGTATGGGTCATAAAAAACAATGGTTAAACATTCTGGTCTAAGACTTGAGGATGCAACTAGAGTGCTACTCAACAAAGCTTTTTGTTTAGTTCTGAATACTAGTGATCCACTGCAGAAACAAAAGCCGCTTTATCTTCTAATTGCTCTTTAGGCATTACCATTTTAGATTGTTTTTGCTTCTTATCTGTAGTGAGGATTCTTCGTGGTTCAAGGTGTACACACACTCTCTCTCTTTTACTTTCTTGACCGGGTCACTTGTTAATGCTTTTCCTTTCTATATCTCCTTTGTGTCACACCAATATTCTATGAAATGAAAACATAAGCGTTTTTCCTTTCTCCTCCAATTTTTGCTTCATATATTTCATTAATCCCTAAATTGATTTGCTACTTCATTTGCTCTTAATTTTCTGTTCCACATCTATTGGTAACAAATGCTCCCCAAGTCCTGCTCACTCTGTTTATATGTTTAGTTGATGGAGGCAGGATTATGATTCTGGCAAAATGTGGCAAATTTGGGTGGTAGTAATTTTAGTTGTGATTGTTTTTTAGGCAGGATAATCTTCAGGGATGAGGTTGGTTATTTTAGAAGAGGCCTATTACATTTTGTGTTGGGCAGCCATGGTGATATATTTTTATTTTCTTGTTGCTGGATGTTATTGATGCTGCATTTTTTTTTTTTTTTGTTATAGAGCTTACATTGAAGTTCTAGGACTTCTGAGTGAGGGTATAAAATTTAGAAACTAAAATGCTAGTTTAAGAAGCTCCTTTTCATGTTTGGTTTACTTATTAGTAAATTATGTTAAGGTCTAGGTGCTGTATTCTCTCACTATTTGTGTATGCATAATATTAAAACACCAATAGTGTTTCTTTCCCATACATATCGGTTGCTTGTTCTCATATATTGTTTGCTAACTGTCCTCTGCTATGAAAGTGCAACCTCTTTGAAACAAGTTAATGTAGTTTTTTTATTTATTTTACAACCATTGAACCATGACATATACTTTTGGTCAATTAAAATCAATTCAACTCTAACTATTTTTATTAATCTTTGCTCAAATAGTGCAAGTGCAATACTTGTTGATGACGCTGTAGTCCAACATGAAGATGATGTTATTATCAATTGTGGAAGCGAAATTATTTCTGGACCTGATAAAGAAGGTTAATGTTCACTATCCCTCTTTTTCTTTTTTTATCAAAATTGAGGTTTCCTGAGCGCTGATTTGCTCAAGTAGAATTGGCTATTTAGCAAATCTATTATCTTGAATTATAGTACTACTTGGACAATCTATTACTGATATGTAGGACCCCTAAGTTGACAACTATCATTTAAGCATTTTAACATTAGACATTAGTGTGGATAAATTATTGCACCTTTTTGGTTCACGTGTTGCTCTTCTCCAAATTAGTTAGGTTGTCTTTTTTATTTTTTTAATTCCCGAAGCGTCTCTGATTTCATCCTCTAGCCTACCTCTCACTAAGGGCATACATCTCTACGCCTTTCAAGTTCTAAAAGCAAGTGACTCCCTGAGACAACAATCTATGCTCCTAGTCGCCTATCTTTTTGTGTACAAGGCATAGAAGACATGCAACTTCTATTTTGGTGTAGTGTTGGATAGAGTTTTCGTTGTGAATATTATCTAGCCAATTTTCTGAATTCTAAATGTTGAACAGTATCCATTACCCCAAAAAGAAAAGGAGGAAAGGAGTAACAAAAGCTCTTTCCTCTACTTTGTGAGATTGTGCATCCTCCCCTTTTCTCCTACACACACACATCATGCTTCATATCTTTTGTTTTATCCTCTGATAGATGATGTCTGTAGGACTTGACAATCCTTCTCTATAATTAAGCTCGTGAAACTTAATGGAACTAATAATTAGCATGGCCTATGTCCTGTCTGATTTTCATAGAAGCTGAAGGATTTTAAGGTTATCTTCTTCAGGATAAGCAAAGCTGGAGGGTTCTACTTTTGGTCAACAGGAACTATAGATTTTCATCAACTGTTTGCTATCTCAGATAACCAGACCTTGTTTATTGCTAGATACTGCATTTAGAATGCTGTTTGTCAAACTATTCCATTAGAAACTTTGCGTGGCATGATGAATCTAGGCCATGACCCTGAAATACTTTGACCTTGAATTTTCTTCAACTTTTTGTATTCTGATATTTGAATGGTTGAAAATTTGGAGAGGTTCAAGATATGCTGCTGGAGGGACAAATTTTCAATTGGCTTTTGTTCTCTCTTGTTTTTTTTTTTTTTTTTTTTGATAAATTTTCTTTCTGAATTTATTTATTTTTGTATTTGTAGGATATTTGTGCTACAGATTTAAAGTAATGCCTCCTCAGGAATCTTGTAAGCAGAGGTTAATGGTAAATAATCAATTCTTATCTGGTATATTTCCATATCATGTGTCACAACCCTCTGCAATGTGCTAATCCTATTCTTTGTTTCCGTATTTTCTTCATCAGGTTGGTATAGATGCCGACCATGCAAAATGTAGCATCTGCTTAAACATCTGGCATGACGTCGTTACTGTTGCTCCTTGCCTTCACAACTTTTGGTACATGATTTATTTGCTTTCCTTGTTCCCTCCTAGTACTATTATTTCAACATTGTTAATTCAACCCAGTTTCTATGCAATTCAGCAATGGATGCTTCTCGGAGTGGCTAAGGAGGTCTCAGAAGAAACATTCAACTGTACTTTGTCCTGAGTGTAGGGCAGTTGTACAATATGTTGGCAGAAATCACTTTCTGCATAGCATTGAGGAGGTTGTACTTTAGATTTATTTCAATTATTTTGTAGAACTTGTCAGCTTGACCTCTTGGCCAGACAGTATGTATATACATTTGTATGAGCTGGACTACCTGTTAAACTTTGTATGTGGTATCAATCTTAAGTAAATTTTCAGATGCGTCTGTGTCATATATTGCTATTTATGTTATATAATTTCTTTTTTATATCTTCCTTTACTATATTTTCTACTTGCCTTTTATTTTTTGTTTTATTTCTCCTGTATTTTGTGGATACTGTATTACATTTTCAATTTTATTTATTAATGTTAAAATCTCTGTGCAACTTGCTTCTGTAATTTTAGATGATAGGCAAGGTTGTTTGTTTGTCATTATTTTTAATCAATTTTGAAAGGTTTCTGCTTTCCTTTGTTCTATGCATGCACTTGATATACTTTGCAATAATTTTTGTATTTTAAGAACATAACTTTTATTGCACGTTACAGTTTTGTTTACTTAATTTCTTTTTTGCAATAAAGTTTCTGACTGTTTTGTCTTAGGATGTACTGCAAGCTGATTCTTCGCTGAAACGGTCAGATGAAGAAATTGCTCTTTTAGATTCCTATGCATCAATAAAATCAAATCTTGTAAGTAACTTTATTGTCTTCTGTTTCTCAGACACTTGACTATATGTTATTGAAATCAGGAAAAATAGGCTTGTTAACACTTGCAGCTCCTTCCCCTAACCTTTGCAAATGGCCTTGGAAATCCATGAATATTTGATGGACTGAAACTTGTGTTGCCGCAGGATTTTTTTTCGGTTGCAAATTTGCATGAGTAAAATCTAAAATTAGATGGATGCCTATGTTCTCTGTTTTGTTCTAAACTATAGGGTAAACCCTCAAAGTGCATTATTGATATGTTTCTTACATATAATGTAATATTGATCCTATATTAAATATATTCATGGAAATTAATTTTTTGAATTATCCTTTGATCCATCAATTATTTGAGTTGCTTTGGCATTGTGGTTTAGTATAAGTTAATTTGATTTCTTGGGGTTCTTGTTTTTCTTTTTTGGTGTTCTATTTTTTCTTTTAATGCTATAACTTGTGCCTACTGCTACATTTTAGGTATTTTGGAGAATTAAAAGATCCAATTCACATTGTTTTATTTTCACTTGTGATGTATACCAGGTCATTCACAATGGCAAGAATATCAATCGTAAAAGGTCGCATTCTGTATTGGGTGTGGAAACTGATGCTGTAGACTCTGCAGAATTCCCATGCCTTCAATGTGGTAATATTATTTTCTTATCATTTTATATTCTCAATATGGTTTTATTCTTTCAGGTTGTCTCTTTTCTGTTAGTACTCAACGAAGCTGATAATTGTACCATCTGTTTTCATATTATGACGTTAATCATATAGTCAAGTGGGAAATGTTGCTTATAGGCTGGAGTCATCATTCCTGATCACTAAAGCTATTCATTTTCATTCCCTTTGGAACTAGAGTTGAATTGAGTGGCATAAACATGAACAAACTTAATCTTTCATTTGCATCTTTATTAAAGCCTGCAGCATAATTCAACAAGGTTTGAAAAATCTGCCAGAAGAATACATTGGGGTTAACTCTTGTTTTTCCCCACTAAATATCTTGGCTTGTTGTTCTAGATTGCTTTTCTTTATGTGGTGCTCAGTCATGTTTCTCTTTCTCTGTGAAGGAAAAAATCATAGGCTTCTTGGATCCATCTATACAGTTTTTCAGTGCTCTTTTACTGGCAGGAATGGAGTACTTGAAAAATAAAAGTAATAATCTATGAAATTTCTTGCATTAATAATTGTCTAATTTTACACTGTGATTTAGTTTTCAAGACATACCTAAATATGTTATAATTCTTAAGTCAATGAATTAAGGGTAAAACAGTTGCTTATTTTAAAAGAGTTCATTATTTCCACATGCTCTTAGAAATTATTGATCATCAAGAGGAGATAAAAAATTGAGATTTTTGGGAAATAAAATTCACATGCTACAAAACGCAGGTACTTTTGGTTGTCCCTTACTGAATGCTTTGATATTTTATACAAAAAGCAGGTGCTGAATATAGTGGCTTCCGTTGCAGCCAGAACATGGTCCATTTGCAATGTCATGCCTGTGGAAGAATGATGCCTTCCAGACCAGAAATTGGTGTGCCACAACATTGTATGTGCTGTGATCGTATTTTGATTATTTTATGGTGCCTTTAGTTTGTGTTGTGCTACTTAGAATGGTTTAAATAATTTATTGTATTTTAATGTTTAGGACTAACTAGTGAGGAGTCATTCTTCTTTTCTTGCTTTCCAATCTTCTTTCTGTGGGTATAAATTATGTAAGGCCTTGGCTCAATATTTCTATCCGAGGCAGTGCTGGTAATAGTCCATTTTGTGTACAGGAAAAGTTTCTGATAGGCCATACTTGGTTTACTTTGTGTGTATAAACGTACTAAAGGCCTAACTCCTACTGGGAGGTGTAAGCCATGTCATTAGTTATCAGATGTTTTTAATTTCTTATTCTCTTGCAGGTTTGGGATGTGATCGGTCATTTTGTGGTGCTTATTGGCATTCTCAAGGGGTTACAAGAAGTAATTCTAACATGGTGTGCGGCAATGAGACTTTTAAACCAGTATGTTTACCTTTCTGCTACTTTTTCTTGCCATGATGAACAGTGCTGTCACAATTGGGGATGATTCTCTTTACATGATTCTTTGTGGATGACTCTTTTTCCATTTTAACCTTGCTCCATTTTGTAAGAATTCCTTGACAAGCTTTTTTTTTTTTTTTTGGCAACACTACAAAATGCCACTTGGAATTCTTTCTTCCTATATCTTCTTTTGCTCCCCATTCTTTTTTTTTTTTTTTTCATTTTGGTGTTTGGTTTTTGTCTTAATTTTGAAGAACTCAGTTATCTCTTCCCTTCCTCTCCTGCTATCGTTATTCCTATTGTCAAATTCGGTTTCCCCTGCACTACAGGCTGAAGGCAGAATTAGATGTGTATTTTTCTGTCTCTTGTATTGCAAGGATAATTCTGCACTTTGATCTTGTTAACTCTCTGTGAAAACTGCTCTTCTTAATACCATACAATACTAACTTTTTGGTTTTGATGCTGCCCTTTTTCCTCGAGACATCAGGAAATTCTTGAATTTTGTGGAGTGTTTGAATTATATCAATATGGTGCATCATCTATAAATCATGTACATTGATATGAAAGCAGGTTTCTTTGGCCAAAGCCAAGATTGACATAATCAAATAATTTAAAAATTTAAATCTTGGAAGATGTTAATCATGCAGTCATTGATATTAACCCTCTTGAAACCACCTAAACGACTTTGAAAATTCTAGAATAGCTAGCTATAGTATTCACGGTTCAGGTTAGGCGTTTTAGAAGGAAAATTTCAATCAAATCAACAGCAATAGTTAATGAAAAATTTAAACCAAACCAAAGTATGAAAGGTAATTCAAACCAACAAAATCTAGAAATGCACTTTGTTTCTTTCTAGATGGTTTAAGGAAAAGATAGTAATTTCAAATGCCAAAATTCAAAAATTAAAATGCTATAGAAAATAATTACAACCAAGTATACTAAAGAAAATTATTAATATGAAAAATAAAGTTCAAAATTATTCAAGGCTACTATGAAAAACAATAGAATGCAATATTTTTAAGTTTCAACAAAAAATGGGAAAACCTACTATGAAAAACAATAGAATGCAATATTTTTAAGTTTCAACAAAAATGGGAAAATTGAGTAAGTGTGCAAATTTTTCTAACATTGGTGCACACATTAGAGCAGCTTAAATACAGCCATAGCTCAAAGAAATTGCCCTACCTTATCATGTATAGTATAGTATTTAAGCAAATGCATAATATGTCAGGTTAAGAGCCATAGGGCTCTAAAGTCTAAAAAGAAGTGGTTTAAACACCATAACCTAAAAACAACAAACATAAATAAGTCTTTGCATTAAAAGATAGTGTGTTACTTTTATACACACAGTTAATTATGGTTTAGGCAGTTTTGACTCGAATTATGAATCAAACTTGATAGATATGCTTCTCAAAATTTTCAACCTATGCAAACTACCAATTTCCAGAACCAGGTTCTGAATCAGTTTGCAGCTTGTGGCAGTTTATGAACACCACTAGAAGCTAAATACATCAGAAAGGGTCTGCCTGGTGCTTAAATTGTTTCATTTTTCTGAATTCTGAAGGAAGGTGCTAATAAAGTAGTTTCGCTAATAAAGTAGTTTATGATGTGTATTCTAATGGTTTTGGCGTTGAATAACTGAGTTGGAATCATCCCTTTATTTTTATTTTTAAAATTTCTTCCTTATTTTTCTCTTTCTTTTGGATGCCTAGTCAGTTGTTTCCAATCTCTAACTTTATCCACCTGAGAATAACTTGCAAGTATAAAATTGCAGATTTCTTTGCGAACTATCTCTCAGATTCCATATCTGGCTCATGAGAAGAATCGTCATGAACAAGATGTATGAATTGCTTCACTGGTATTTTAATTTGTTATAGTCCTGTTTTGTTCATCATTATGATGTAGCCACAATTTTACTGTTTTATATAGATAACGGAGAGGTGTATCAGACAGATGAACAAAACGTTGCAAGATGTCGTATCAGACTGGATTGGCAGGTTAAACAACAGAGAAATTGGTGTGTTGATTAACTATTTTTCCCTATTTAAAGTTAGAGTGTGTTTGTCAGGTGCTTTGTAATGTAGATGCACTTGAGAAACTCATATATATGGGCTACATTATTTCAACCCTTTATTCTTTATCCTTTTGTCAGATGCAAACGCATTTGTCCATGGAAAAATGTTTATAACGCATTAAGCTGGGGAAATTGCTAACATCATTGAAGATTTTTAAGAAGAAACTGAAAGTTATACTTCTTTCTTGTTAAGAAAGTTTTGATTGTCGCTGCAGATAGGACGCGGATGCCACTCAATCATGCAGAGTTGATAAACGGAGGAACACATGTTTGCAAGTATGGGTTTTCACTTTTTTTCCTTATTTTTTTTTTTAAAAAAAAATTAATTTTAGTATAGTTTATTGTCGGTGCTACTTAGATCCGAGTACAATAAATATTTGACCTCTCTCTTTTGATCATCAAACCCCAGATGACACAAAATCATTACTAGTAAAGTGATTGTGTAATCATATGGATTCTTTCAGACAAATAAAAATCACATTCATAAATTCTAAACTCTACATGACATGAACACGGTTAAACAACTAAGCAACCAGGTATTTAAAGAGGATGGGGAAAAGAAAGCGTTTGTACTGCATTTGCAGATTGGGTAAGAAAGTTAATCTGGCCATGGGATGGGATTCTTTGAAGTTTGTAATTAACTGATAAAAGTTTAGAATTTGTGATTTAGATTCCTTTTTGTACTGGCTGAAAATGTTTGATTATTTAACTAGACTGGTTGCTATAGATTCGTTAGGTGGCTGAATTCTTCCAATATAACTAGTGGTCATGCAATTGTTATTGATTGGTTATTTTCTGTATTTCTGATGCAGTGATTGTTATCACAAACTGGTCTCCTTTCTTTTGTACTGGTTTCGGATTTCGCTGCCCAGACATGTAAGTACTGTTAGTTTCAAGAAATGCAAGTGGACTCTCTTATGTTTCTAATTCAACAATCATTTAGAGGGAATATTGTTGGTTATACCACTTTCTCTAGTGTTATTATTCTCTTCGTTTGTTTTCAATTAGATGCAAAGTTCTCCTCATTTTGGTTTTCATCCTGTTTTGGTATTGGTAGTATCTACCAGCAGATGCACTAAACAGGGAAGATTGCTGGTATGGATTTGCATGTCGGACACAACACCATAACGAAGAACACGCCCGTAAACGCAACCATGTCTGCCGTCCTACAAGGGGTACCTTTTTTGAGCAGCACTAGTACTGTCTTAGATAAAATAGTTGAAAGTTTAAACCATATCATTGTTTTGGGAAAGTATTGGAATGTATTTAGGGGTAAGTTTTGGTGCTGAATTCCATGAGACCAAAATGACACCCTGTGACTGATGAAGCAAATTGCAATTTGGTGCCAAATGACTGGTTTTTGTTTTTGGGCCCAAATTTGCCTTATTCAGTTGTCTTAAAGTTGAATCTCTCTTTTGAAAATGTAATTAATTTGTTAATTCCCTAATATTCTCCTGTTTATTTTGTGGTGCTATTTATATTTTATTCATCGAATTGCCATCAATATTTGATGAACTTTACTTTTGAAACTATATTATATTTTCTTATTCTGTTAGTAGGTTGCTAATGTCTAATATAATACTAAGGCTGCATAAGATTTTTAGTGAGTTTTGTAGGGAAAATTACTATTTGTTCTTGTGCTTTCAATATATATTTTTGAAGGAAAAAGTGAAATACCATTATTAATACTCAACAACGCAATACGAAGCAGAGGAGAGTCTCTCCCAACCACTAAATCCTTTTAATAAAAACAATCTCTAACTTCACTCAAAAAGATACTTATTATGCTTTCAGTATTTGATGAACTCCAAATTTTGAAGAATAGTTAGTTTTCTATTCATATTTTAGTTCCCTTGTGCTATATTTGCATACTTTAATAAAAATATTTAAATTAATATTCGACCAAATTAATTTTTTCAAAATTGCTATTTCCCCAATTTTTCCGATTTTTGAAAATTATGTATCATTTATTTAAAATAATAATATGCTATTTTGCTATGTCACCCTCTTTATTTTTTCTAAATGAATTAGTAATATCATACAAAAACTTAAAAATGAAATACTAGTTTTTTAAAAAAAAAATTTAAATTAAATATAAAATGGAGAATAGTCATGTATTTCTAATGCCGTTTAATGGCAAAATTACACAGAATTGGCATACAAGTGGACTACTATTGCCGTTTAATGCGGCAATTTAAAGAGCTAACTTAGTATATAGCAGAAGATTTTAAAATTTGGTATCGAGTAAATAACAATGTTTTTTTAAAAAAAATTAAATAGCAGCTATATTTTGTTAAATACAAAAATACCCTTCCTAAATTAACAGGGTACAGCGAAAACCTAAACACTGCGAACCTCTATGTTTAAAGCAACGCACTGCTCTCGCTCCCATTTCCTACTTCCGATCAATAGATGGCCACCGCACCTCTTTTACGCATGTTTGTGATGCTGTGATGTCGCCTCTGCCCCTATCTCTGCTTACAAATCTGTACGTTCTCGTTCCTTCTCATTTTGCTTTTAGATTGTCTCTATATGTTAGTTTTATATTGAATTTACCGTTTTGAGTGTTTAAAATTTATGATTATTTTTCATTTTCTGTAAGCATTGTTGATTTTGCTACTTATATTTGCTGTAGTATAGTATATTACCTGTACCGGTGATTTGAGTTGCTTTTTGATATAGTAATAGTGGCGGCGTCGTGGTAACAAGAGGAAAGAAGGCAGTGAAGAAGATGAATTTTCTGCTTTTTTATATTTTAGTCCCTGTAATTACTTAAAGCTTTCATTTGGGTCCTTTAAGGCATTAAATGTAAACAAATTTATTATTTAGGTGTTAGAATGTAAAAAGAAAAAATTTATATATTGTTGTATATATAAAAATCAATTTATATATTGATTTAAATATTATTAGGTATGTATATATTTTATTATTTTTTATTATTAAACAATAAAAAAAATATGTAAAATAAACCATTAATATGTAAATTAGTATATAAGCAAATAATAAATTTATCTACTGATGATATACAGAAAATTAATTGACATCAAAATAATTTAGGGATATATAAGTAATTGTTGAAAAAATCGATGTACATATTAACAATATATAAAAAATGATTTATATACTGATTAGTATGAAAGTAATTGTATAAATAATCAATTACTATATTAATTGGTATGTAAAAATAATTTAGGGGTATACGAATAATTGTTATAAAAAAATTAATTTATGTAAAAATATAATAAAAAAAATTAGGAGTACAATAGTCATTTACTTAATTTTTGGAATATTATAATATTTAATTTAACTACAAGTTTATTTATTTTATTTTCTCCATTTTATATTTAATTTAAATGTAAATAGTTGTTGTGTATAAAACAATTTCATTTTGAATCATTATGACAACAACAATGATTTTTATCCAACATGTTTATTTGAAACCACCACATGAACCATTAATAACTAACCACTAAAATAAAACAACTAATTTATCTCCTCTAACAAATAACAACTATTTATGTGAATTAGTTGGGTAATTGAGAATTTCGGAAATAGGAAGTACTACAGACAAATGCTTAATTATTGTGACATCATAGGACTAATAATAATAATAAATCTAAAAGCCCTAGAAATAGAATCTAAAAATTTTATAAGATAACGAAAAAACATAAATGAATGAGCTATGCATATATAATATAATGGGACCCATATCGATATTTTCCTAAGCACAAAAAACATTTTGAATCCTAATATAGACATTATGAAAGGTGGAAATAAAAGAAAAAAGAAATTCCCACAAGGTGATATATACTTACATATGCAAATACTAAGGAGGCATGGAGGTGGGTCACCAAACTGCATTATTATTTATTATTATGTAATTGCTTCTAGAAGCAATTACATTAATAATAATAATAGTTTAGGAAATGCAAAGACAAGGGATTTAAAATTGGTATTGGGCGGCCAAATGACATGTGTTTCTTCAGAACTAACTGATGTGGTTTGGTAGTTGGATTGTGAAAATGACTTTGATTTTGATGTATGTTTGTAATTATTGCAACCACTACCAATATGTGTTGCCTTAGCCTTCGGATTCAGATGGACTTTTATTATTATTTTTATTATTATTATTTTTACTCTGATTTTTGTTTAATATTTTCGTGATGATCTGAGTTAATTTCGCTTTTAAACTTTTTTACCGGTTTCAGTGTCAGAGTGGTTTTCAAAGTTCCACTTTTATTTTGCTTCCATTATTGCCAAGAATAATATCAAATATTTTAAAATCTAAAATAATTTTTACCCTAATTATATTTTAATTTTTTAACTCTTAAAAGTTTATATTATTTTTGTTTATAAACTGTTTAATTTTTTGTTTAAAATTAAAAATGGATATTTGAGAATAATTTTTTAAATATAATAAAATTTAAAAAATGAAGTACATATTGAATATATGCTTCTTTTGAGCGTAGACACAAGGAAGGAATTAAAGAATAGTTTCAAGGGAAGAGAGTGAGGAGTAATTAGGTATATTCTCTTACAAATGAATTATTATTATTATTATGTGTTATTATAAATTCAGGTGGATTCCCATCTAATGGTATTCTTTTTCATGTGCAAATAAATTAATTTTAATAATTCATTCTGAAGCTCATCCCAACAACAACTCACTTTTCAATTTTATGCCATAATTTAATAATAACTATATTTTTTTTAACTACAACCTGTTAACTTCTTCATATTCTTCTTGACGCTAAATTTTTTTTTATTAATTATATTATTGATAGTAATTAAATTTATATAAAAATAACAAATTTTTGTCTATGTAAAGTATTTATAAAATATTATTAATTATATGAATTTAATTAAAATTTTATATTTTTTAAAAAATATAATTATCAAAATAATTTTTTTTATAAATTTAGTTTCATTAATTTTAACTATAAAATTACTTAAATATTTTTTCATTGTTAATTATTAAAATAACATATTTATATGTTGTGAACTAATACTAGTTAACTAGATAAATAATTAAAATAATATATTATATAAAATAGTTAATTTAGTGGTCTTGTACTTGTTTTACATATTCATTGTTATAGTACTTTAATTTTTATCGTACTTAAGTATAGTATTATTAATTTTTATGACCTCGTTTATCTAGGATGTATTATGAATGAAAACAAAATTTTAATATAGTATATTTTAATTTTCAATATCCTTTTTATTTGTTTCAAAGAAAATAAATGCGTGCATAAAAATATAAAAGAAAAAAATTAAAATGTAAAAGTGTTCATATCTAATTCCGATTTGATAAAAATATGTGTACGGATATTAGAAAAAAAAAAGTAATTGCTCATAAATTTTACACTTCGATTGGACTCAAATTAAACCATTCAACATCATTATTATGAAATATGCAAATGTTACACTTGATAATTTAAATAATAAAAAAATAAATAGCAGTCATCATTATTAGTTGATATAAATGTATTTAGTGGACTTAGTTGAGAACAAAAATATCTTTATTTTTTTCCTTTCTGTTGTAACAACCTAAAGCTAAGGGTATAAAAGGGCAAATTTATCATCATTCTTAGGAACAAAAAGAAATGAAAGTCATGGAGGACCTATTCACACCAAACATTTTGTTCTAAGTCACTCTTTTCTTTTCTGATTCTAATTAATTTTATAATTAAAAAGGATTCTAGAAGACTTCTTCCTCAACTTACTCCTGTGGTTTTCAACTTCAATTACCTTTAACTAACTTTCTCTAATCCCCTTACCTTCCTTAATTGCGACTAATATTCAGAACCAAATAAGGAAACAAAAATTTATAGTCCCATTCTCCTAATTCCTAACTCATGTTGAGCAGAACTACCACTTGAGAATGGGTTAAGGGAGTTGTTAATAAACTCACAATAGTGTATAGGGAAAATCAATTTATTATAATCTCAATTCAACAACATTGAATTTGACTAATGATTGAAATTCGACATGTAAATATTAATTGTACATTGCAATGAATGCAATTTGTTGACTGGTTAACATTATCTGAAAGTTGTCAAAATCATAGTAATGGTTATAAATAATTTTTTGTTCTCCTTCCTCCTTAGCTGTAGCCTGAAGGTTAATTGGATGATGATCAAAGGGAGAAAAACTTGGTTGGATTTAGAGATTAATACTAATTGGATGATTAAGTTTTGGTAATATATGAATAAATCTGTCTGTAAAATTATTTACAAGGGAAGTTGAAGAACGTCGTAGCTGTAGCTTGACATATATCTCATGTGAATTTTTGGAAAGAAAATAATAATATGGACAAATTGATTTTGTTTTTTTAAAAAAATAAATTTGGAACAGAGCTCGCTACCTACCAAATCCAGCACTAACTTAATTGTAGCCACTCGTCTTTCTCACCAACTCGGTCAAATCACCAAATGCATTTCTTAAATTAAAGGGTCCCGTCCCGAGTCTATTGCATTTGCATCCCTCTCCTCCATTTATATTCCCCCCTTTTCTTCCATTTCTCTTCTACCTACTTTCTTCTGATAATACGACAGACATGGGTCGATCTCCTTGTTGCGAAAAAGAGCACACCAACAAAGGTGCATGGACCAAAGAAGAAGATGAGCGTCTCATCAACTATATTAAAGCGCATGGTGAAGGTTGCTGGAGGTCTCTCCCTAAAGCTGCTGGTATATACTTCTTTCTTTTCTCTTCTATTCTTTTCTAATCTAATTAAACGCTGCTTCTGCTTAATCTTAATTGATTTTTCTTTCTTTTTTACAGGTTTGCTTCGATGTGGCAAGAGTTGCAGGCTTAGATGGATTAACTATTTAAGGCCTGATCTTAAGAGGGGAAATTTCACTGAAGATGAAGATGAACTCATCATTAATCTTCACAGCTTACTCGGAAACAAGTATGTATTTTTCTTTTAATTCTTTAATTCATTATTTTCTTCTCAAAATTAAAATTAATTTCTCTTCACAGATGGTCTCTTATTGCCGCTCGTTTACCTGGAAGAACAGATAATGAGATCAAAAATTACTGGAATACCCACATCAAAAGAAAACTCTACAGCCGTGGAATAGATCCTCACACTCACCGTCCGCTCACCTCCACCGCCGCTGCCTCCGCCGTGCTCAGTAATAATACTAATAGTGCTTCTCAAAGAGAAACTCCATTTTTGCAAGCCCAACCAGAAAACAACAAGGTATGCAATAATTCCACTGCTGTAAAGATTAAAACAACAGAGCCATCACCTGAATGTGAAGATGATTCAAACTGTAGCAGTGGAGTAACTTGCACAGAAGAAATTTACCCAGCAGAAATCAATCTTGAGCTATCAATAGGCCTTCCATTTCAGCAAGTTTCTTCTTCTTTAACTTTCAATCAACAGAACAAACAGAATAATAATAATAAGGTTTTGTTTGGGGGGTTGGATCATTCATGTAGAGCTGTGTGCTTGTGTTGCAATTTAGGGTTTCAGAACAATCAAACCTGTAGTTGCACAAGTGTTATGGAAGCTTCTTCTTTATCTTTGAATGTGGATAGTATTAATAGATACTTTAGGCCTTTAAATTCTTGAAAACTTTATTAATTAGTCTCTAATTAGTAGTTAATTATTGTAACCTGTAACTGTGGTTGGATTAATGAAAAAGAATCATCAACAACCACATTATATGTAGTCTGTATGTAAGATTCCAACAGCTTTTTAGCCATATTTTAATCCTGTGCTAATCAATTTTGCCTCTATTTCTCCTCATTATTAGAGCACTTAATTTTTTCAACTAACCAATTTTAATAAATATTCGTGTTATAAGTAATTTTTTGGATTTCAAATATCATAATCATGTTTATATTATTATATGCAAGTCGGATTAGCAAAATATGGAGCAGATTAGGGAAAGTACGCATTAAACTATGTCGTTTTCACTATTTTTTGACTTATTACATTGAATTTGAAATTATTCCTTTATTATTGTTTTTGCTGCTATTGTTATATGGAATTGTAAACAAAAGGGATTCATTTTCTTCGGAGTTTTTGAGAATGAATGTCATTTGCCAAATTTTGCAAATCATTTTGAATATTGTTTTTTTAAAAAAAAAAAAAAATTGCATATTTGATTGGTGGAAGGTTGGTCACATAAATATTTTTGTATCATGTGTATTTTCTTTTAAAAAAAATATATATATACAGAATAAAATGAAATAAAATAATTATTTTTTTGAAACAGTAGAAATAAATGCAAAGCCTTGTTGCTGCAAAGACCAAACCGCCATCCACCTCCACCTTCCGTTGGCGTCGGCACTCCACCAAGCCTTCATGGCTTCGAACCCCTTGCACCTGAACTTCTAGTAGGCGCATTAACCAAACCGGCAACATCAACAATAACGAACTTCAGTTTTTGAGCTCTCTTCTTTCCATCCACCATAACCGAAATCCTACCATGCTCTTGGACTAAAATCTTCTCATCAATAGACGTAAGTTTCTTCGATTTTGGAAGTAATCCAGGAGGATTCTACCAAAATATGTCTCAGATTCAAAATCAAGGCTTTAAGGGACTATACAACAGCCGGATCTACAAAGCCCCGACAGATCCATGATGGGACTTTCAAAGAATAGGGAAGAAAGAGCATGACAACAAAAAGGAAACCAGCAAATTGACCAACATATCAAATGAACAAACAGAGAAAATGCTCCGGGAGCATACAACCACCGAGGAAACTCAAGAAACTGTCGCAGAAGAGATTAACTGCCACAGAGCCCACGTTTCCATTTGAGTCTCGTTTTAGACTCAGTTTGTGTTGTTTGTATTTGGCCAAATAAATAAAAATGTCTTTCAACTTTGACAAATAAGTAAGTTGGATACTCTAATTTTGCCAAAAAATATGTGTGCATGTAAGTTTCAAAAACATATATTTCAGGATTTTGTCGCATGAAAGAAACCAAAAAATTGTAATATGCATCTCTAGATAGGGGCAAAAAATGTAATTTTCCATAAGCATATAAGTATTACCAAATCAATACTTTTTGTCATGAGAGTCTTAAATATAAGTTTAGTTTGGTCATACAATTTTTGATTTGGCAAAAGAATTGAAAATATCACGTGGGGTATTTATGCAACTATTAGTGACTAAATTGATTAGTAATACAAATTATGACTACACTAACATTCCCCCTCACGTTATGCCGGAGGGACAAATACACAATTTGTCCTGCAATACTTCCAAACGAGACTTATGTAGTAGTTTTATAAGAAGATCAGCAACACGGTCTTGTGTGCTAATATGATGAACTTGAAGTTGTTTCTTTATGTACCTAATCACGAACAAACTGAATATCAATTTCCATATGTTTGGTGTGAGAGTGGAAAACTGGTTTAGCAGTAAGATATGTCGCACTCAAGTTATCAAAACCAAACTATAGAAGTAGAGGGAACTTGTAACCCATTTTCAACAATTAACGACTATAGCCAAATGATATCTAAAGTAATTGTCATAATCGCTCTATATTCTATCTCAATGGAAGAGCGGGAAACTATCTTTTGTTTTTAGAAGACCAAGAAATAAGAGAATTACCATGGTAAAAAGCAAATCCAGTGGTGGAGTTACAGTCATCAATCGAACTACTCCAATTTGCATCACAGAACCCTGTCAACGTGTGAGACTGCTTTCGAGATAAAAACAAACCATGTCTATACGTTGTTTTTAAATACCAAAGTATTCTTTTAACCGCAACCCAATGATATTCAGTCAAATAATATATAAATTGGCAAAGCTTATAGACAGAAAAGGTAATATTAGGACGAGTAAATGTTAAATATTGCAATCCCCCAACAAGACTTCAAAACCAGTGTGTGATCATGAAACGACTAGCTTCCATGAGCAGAAAAATGTATCTTGACATTAGGAGTTGTAATGGTACTACAAGCTGCCATTTTGGTATGGTCAAGTAAATGCTGAACATATTTACGTTAACAAAGAAACATACCATTAGAGTTTTGTGTCGCTTCAAGTCCAAGAAAATAGGACAAATGGTCCAATGACTTAATAGCAAATTGAGCTTCCAAGTTGGATATAAGCTTAGAGATTATAATAGAATTATTGCCCATAACCAAGACATCGTCTATATACAGTATAACCAATCCGCACTCGAATGCATATAAAATAGGAAATAATCCATTTTTGAACTAAAGAAGCCAAAAACACATAAGCATCACTCAAACATTTATTCCACATCCGCGGTGCTTATTTAAGCCCATACGAAAATCAGCGGAATAGAAAAATATGATCAGGTCGATCAGTAGCAAAAAAACCCTGCAGTTGAGACATGTACACCTCTTCTTTTAAATGACCATGCAAAAAGACATTAGAGATATCCAACTGATGAACTGGCTAATCATGTTGAATGGTTGTAGGCTTGGCATTATGATTAAAAGACTCCATGTAGTTAATCCTAGGTCGTTGGTGAAAGCCTTTTGCACAAGCCAAACTTTATACTGAGTAACAAAACCATTAGGATTCAATTTTGTTTTAAACACTCACTTGTTGCCACTAACATTCTATTTGGCAGACAATGGTAAAAATTTCCAAGTTCTATTAGAGAGTAGAGCATGGAATTCTTCAAGCATTGCCTACCACCATTTGGATCTTTAGCTGTTTGAGAGTACAAAGTAGGAGTACTAGAATGTCAACTGAAACAGAGAGGGGCAATGGTTGTCACAGTTTTAAACTTTCAATTAGATAACGAGTCACTATAGGATGACGACATGGCATAGTAGTAGAAATGGCTACACAGATTCGGATTTAGAAGTATGTGATACTAAAAGTGATGACTCAATGTTGTCATCCATTGGAGTAGTAGATTCTATAGAAGAAGCAACTTGTGGCAATGATAGCACATCAATGGTAAAGAAACACGTGTAGAGTGTAGTTTGTGGCATTGATGGAGCAATGGATTCTTGAGCTTTATGACCGTTAAACGGAAAAACTTATTGATAAAAAACAACATGACATGAAACATTGAATTTTTTAGCAATAGGATTAAAACATTTATACTCTTTATGCATACAACTATAACCTATGAAAACACAAGGTTTAGACTTAGGAGATAATTTATTCAAACAATAGGAAAAACCATTAATAACATAAACAACCAAAATACCTGAAGAGCTTATGGACATTCAACATAAATTCAATCAATTGATCATTAGAAACAGGATTTTCTAAAGCTCAAAGCTTATGGACAATCAATTTGGCAGTGGAAACATATTATTTGATGGTCTAATTGTGTCGTTTGAGATTATGCAATTGTGTGCAAAGTTCTCGAACCTGCGCACATGAACTAGAGGTGTAAATAGTCTGCAATTTGAGCCACACCACTCAAGCAGTAGTGATCCCAACTAATTTTGATAGCACCCTTTGGAAACTGATGAAAGTATCCAACTTAAGACTAGTTGGTTTTCATAAATTCAAGACAAATAGCTTGGAATAACTGCACCGTTATCGTTCAATGGAGGAGGTGGGGAATCAGTTCCATCAATATTAGTGTTTTAAAACCTTGGGCTGCTCTAATACCATGAAGGCTAGGAATCTCATTAATTCTCATTAACACATGTGGGGTATATACAAACTATTAGTGACTTAATTGACAAGTAATACAACTATCAGTATACAATTATGACTACACTAATAGAAAATATCCAACGCCAAAAGATCGATCTTAATGATAATAACTCAAAACTACTCTGAATTCTCTAATTCGACCATTAAAGCGGCCTAAAATGGCGTCGAAAAAAATTGACCCGATCCACGATCGAATACATCAAATTGGCTGAAACTTTCTCCTCCGGCCATTGTTTTTGACGTTTTTAGTGACTATCTTATTCGTTAGCATTTGTAGAGTCTCATAGTTTCTTTGGTTTGTAAGATGACCACGGTGGAGGATTATTGGTTTATTTTAAGAGTTCAAATGGAATTATCGGATTAGTGGTTGAAAAATAACATTTTTAGTCCGTCTAAAAGAGAAATACGATTCATAGTATATTTCTGGTTTGTTTCATGCACTAGGTCCTAACTCTATATAACTTTAAAATTTGAGTTGAACCAATGATTCTTAGCAAAGTTGGAGTGATCAATTTTTTTTTTACTATATTTGCTTTTTTATATTCCCAATATAATATGTTTGGTGATTTTTAACAATTTAAAAAAAAAAGAAGGAAATTTTGAGAAAGAAAGAAGCCAAAAATATGAAAATAGAAATATTAAATATGGAAGTGGGGTAGGAAAATGAATGAAGGGGGAAATAGGGGGAGGTAGGGTCACATGGGTGTAAGGTTGGAAAGAAGGGTTTTGGTTGGTAGATTGGTGACCTCTGCAAGACAACCACTTTCTGTCTCTTCTCATAAATTCCTGCGTCAGATTTTCTTTTTAATTATTTTGTCCATTTCTTACTAACTTTCAATTCAATAATTTAATAATAACATCTGTAAGCACATTAAAAGATTGTTATGTAGAAGATTAAGTAAAACAATAACAACTTTTCAATATTCATATATGCATACGCTGCTAAATTTTAGATTCTTTCTGAGTCGTTACGGAAATTGAAATACTGGCACGCACATTGCTTTGGTGGTTTTCATTTCTTGTAATCAATTTGAAAATGAATGAGGGATTTGTGGAACCTGTTATAAGACCACTTCAATATTTCATTTTCTTAAAATGTTATTAAAGTGTAAGTGACATCTGCTCTGCTCTCTTGATTTTAGGATCATTTTATCCTGATTTTCTATATTCTGGTGGTGTTTTATACGTGCTGTAAAATTTGAGGATTTTATGATTCAATTTTAGGATATGATTTTAAGCCCCTTCCCCGATTTTATTTAAAATCTGGATGTAAACTACCTTCAACTCATGAGTTTAGCCAAGGAAATATCCCAAGATGACGAGGCAATCCGATGAAATGTTTTATCTTGTCGAGAATTCTTCATTTGTAATGGCTCTTCAGAATCTTATGCATTGCGACTTTTTGACTAGTGTTATAAATGTGTCGAAGATCATAACAATCTTTTTGTAACCCGCTTAAGATTTTTAAATCTATATTTAAGGTTAGTTTATGATGTTTTCCTTTGTGAAACTTATGTGTTTCGGACATTTTAAGTGAATTACTTTTTCAACTTTTTTTCACTTCAGGTGAGTCTTCAAATTTTTTTTTTTTTGTTTGTTTACATAAGAGTTTTCCTACCGTTATCTTAGCTTTCTTTTGGAGGAAACTACCTCGATATTGTCATCGGTTGAGATGTCAACAAACAAAGACTTGTAATAAAATTTTCTCTTTACCTTATACTATTGTTGTTACTATTTTTTTAGATTTTTTTTAGACACGACATGTAGTCTAATATCAAAGAGTAGTGCACCAAGCAGAGGACCATAACCCTGTTCGGAAGAATTGCGACATAAACTATCATATTGATCCTTATTATTTTGTGCTCATGGAGGAGGATTGGGCAGCAAGCAAGCAAAAACCTCCACGGGAGTGCATAGTTTTGTATGAGGAACAGCTCGAGAGCAGGCTTCGTTTGCCCTTATCAAACTTCTAGCAGAGCGTCGTCAGGAGATATGACCTCTGTCTTGGTCAAATTCATACAAATAGATGGTGCCACATTGTGGGGTTAGAGTTACTAGCCAAGAAAAAGCGGGAGTGGACCCTACGGCTGTAACGTTTGGGTACTTGTACAATTTATTAAAGGTGCTACATATAAGCAAAGTTATGTACAACCTCAATAAGTGGACAAATTTATATTTAATATAAAGAAGTTTAAAAGTTGAATTATGCATTTTTCCAATTATGTTTTATTAATCCTTTTTTCAATATAAAATGGGAAGTTGGTATGATTTTTTTTTCTTTTTGGCCAAGGGAAGTTAGGTAATAATATTCTAGAAGGTTTGGAAGATGAAAATATCAAAAATCACACTCTATCCTTACCTTTTTTTTTTGGATATTGAGCAGGGGTCATCAGGGTAAAATTGCCAGTTACGGTTTTGAAATCGGTGGTTCACGGTTTCAATTTTAGTGAAATTTTAACTAAACCGTTGACTAATAGTTTTTTGACAGTTCTGGAATCAATAGTTCACGGTTACGATTCCTTTAACGAATGATACTGAATGATTTTTACTATTTCTCTGACCGGTTTTCTGAATAGTTAAAAGCGGATTTAAAACAGTTTTAACGCATTTTCAAAATGATTGTGATACGTTTTTAATATGGTTTTAAAACACTATTTTTCGAACTTGAAAAATTGTAAAGTAATTGAAAAAAAAATTGTTTTCATATTTTCATAATAAT
>CANUEY010132677.1:0-114708 GCA_948099555.1 Croton setiger
TCAATCAATTAAATACTCTTTGGTTTACTTTATAGTATATTAAATTAAATTTTTTTGTGGAGCCAATAAATATAAAATTTCTATATATTAAGCATTCAAATAAACCCAACTGTTCCCAAAGCTTTTTTTAATTAAAAAAAATGTGAATTAACATAATTTAGACTTTTGTATACCTTCAAAGTTATCCATAATAGCTATCTTCAATCACTTAAAAAGGACACATACCATCAATCTCTAAAGCAGTCTGCTGCTATCTCATTCACTGCTACCAGAGTTCACTTGTTGAATGGTTTGTTAAAGGATATAAGAACCATACAAGAGTTGAACACCATGATCCCAGCATGTTTCAGCCACCCCAACAGACTCTCAAGTGGTTCTCAAGTGCCTCAAAGCCTAATAACATGCATATACCAAACTCAACTCTGCAATTCCCCTACTTATCTCACTCTTACTTGGTCAAAAACCCTCTTTTCTCATTCCTTAACTATATATGCTGCAGATTCTTTCTCCATCACCATTTCTCTATCTCCATCAACCTTCTCCTTCATTAGACCAAAACCAGGATCCAAATCCATCTACTTGACCCACCAACATTACCAAAGAATAAAACTTTATTGGGATTTCACTCATGCTGAGTTCACTCACGATTCAGCTGAGCCAGAGTCATGTTTCTACATTGCCATTGTTTGCAATGCAAGACTAGAATTTTTTCTTGGTGATCTGCCTTCTGAGTTGGGCCGGCGATCTGGGCTGGTCACGACTCGACAATTAGGTGATCCAACACTAGTATCTAGGAGGGAGCATGTATTTGGTCGCAAGAGTTACACATCTAGAGTCAATTTCCTGGGGTCAAAACATGAAATTGGAATAGAATGTAATGGTGGTGTTCTAATGGTGAAAGTTGACGGCCATATTAGTCTTGTTGTGAAAAGATTGGTATGGAAATTCAGAGGCAATGAGAGAATTTTTGTTGGTGGCATTGAAGTAGAATTTTTTTGGGATGTTTTTAATTGGGTCAACAATAATGGTTGTTCCAACAGTAATGGTCATGGTGTTTTTATTTTTCAAGTTGGTGATGGTGGAGTATGGACAGAAATGGTTGGTCCGGAGAAGAGGTTGATGAGGAAGAGCATGTCATCAGTAGGAAACACATTATCCTCGCCGGCAGCAATGTCATTATCACCATCACCGTCGTGCTCTAGTGTGTTACAATGGGCAGAGGAGAGTAGTGATTGTGGGAGAAGCTCATGTTCATCTACTAGGTCATGTGGAAGTAATGGGGGATTCTCTTTGTTGTTGTATGCTTGGAGGAGGGATTAAAATTTGAATTACATATTTTCATTTAAATTCAGCATGTGATTACTTTTGTTAATAGTATTTGATAAAATGCTTTGAATATGAACTTCATTCTATCTTTTTACTGAAGAGGTTTAATGTCATAATATTCATTATGTGAATGTATACCTCTTCTTCACTATATTTTTGTTCAAATTTATCAAAATCCATCATTTGAATTAAATTAGTAAACACTTCATCAACAGAAAGTAAAAGGCAAGTAAGCCACAAATGAATGATTTGGACTTTAAAATTATGTTCTTTAGAGTTTATTATAATATTCCAGTGATTAAGTATAGAGTTATTATCATAATCTGTGTTAAGGGTAAAGATGCGAAATGTCCTACGAATAATAAATTATGCGCCTGCTCTATCTCCACGTCCACAAGCAGACAGAGGAATTATTAGCTATAGACAGTTTGTACAAGGTTAACTTTGATCATCTAATGCCATTCAGTTGTGTTAATTAAGATTTTCTATGAGTTTCAAAGTGTTTAAAATTTTTATTATCATCAGTTTATAGATAACATAATAGAAACACTCTACTAAGAATTATTGGAGAAAAACTCACCTAAAATGGGACCCACCATATAAATAGGATGGCAGTAAATGTGAGGATGGAGCCTACCGGAGATTCAAGAAATGCAGAAAGTAGGACTGTAGAGGACACTAGAAGTCATCATTTCCCAACTCTGAGAGGTATATCTTCAAAATGTTATTCATTAGATCCACATCCCAACAGCTAAAATACAAAGAAATATTTTAAACAGGTCTACTAGCATCATTTTTTCCACACAAGTCCCTGAAAAATCTTAGCAGGTTACTTTCTTTCTTACCCTTTTTGTCCATAAAGCATTAGACTTTCTGCGCCAACATGAAGATTTCAGTTCCGCACGATTTCCAGACTTTATATCCATATGTATGCCTACCTGTTATTAGTAACATTAGTCCTACCATCATTACAATAGAGTGCTTCTGTCCTTCATAATTATATATCAAAACAGGAAATTATAAATGAAAACAACAATCAAATGATAAAATATCACGTTGGTTCATTCCTTGAAAAAATATCAAAATTAATGTGAACAGAACCAGGAAAGTGTAATGATATAGTGTAGCCATTAAATTACAAGTTATGAGGTGTTAATATATGTAACCATTCTTTACCTTGGCATTACTAATAATAATTGGAAATAATAAGTTAATCAAGTGGTCTCCCAAAGCTAGGGGTAAATATTTGGCCAATTGCTTCAAGTGCTGAAACATTCCAACTCTCAGCATGTCTTATGACCTGTTAAAGTAAAAGTTGCTGTCACCCTTGGATAAAACAAAAAATGAAGTTATTGATACACAAAGCAAAAAGAGATTGGAATCCGGGAAGAAGATAAGAATTATAAAGAAATAGAGAGCACAAATTTTTATCTTACTTTAAACTCGTCATTCAATTCGTAAATGGTACTTCCATTAATTGTAATTAAAGGCCTCCACGGAAATTTGAGGTAGGTACTGCAAATCGGATAATCCAATTCATATCGATTACAAAGTAGGAAAGATGATAGTGTTGGAATGCAAGAAAAGTTCAATGGAAACAAGGAAGCACTTCTACGGGCAAGGAAAGAAACAATTTTTCCAGAGCATGCAAAGTACAACAAAAAGAACCCAATTTAGTCCTTCATACAGATATTGTCTTCCATTTACAAAATGCATGAGTAACAATAACATATTCAAACTACTTATACTACAATTTCATTTGCACAAGGACGAATGAGCATGCGCATGTACTGCAGTTAAAAATCCAAATGAATGTTCATAGGACAATTCTTTGAATAATTTTGAATCATTGGATTGTGACCATATAGGAAGCATTTTTTCATTCACATGAAAACAAGTCAAGCAGCAACAAGCTTTTTTCTTCTCTTTGATGTTCTTGTTTTTCCCCTTTGTGAGCCATTCCTTCACACACATTTCAAGACACATGTTATGGGGAAACAAAATAAAAAAATGAGCACTGATGGGGCCAAGAAATTAAGGATAGAGGGTGACATTTTGTGGCAACTAAAGGCTACCGTACCACTTTAAAACATATGCAATCTGCAGATATTAATAAGGAGGCCACCTTTTTTCACTCCCTACTGTCTGTACGTGGGTGTGGGTAAGCACAAGGTTAGCTTACTAATGACAGTAGAAAACATGATTCAAATCTTTAATAAATCTACTCCCTTCCTAGCCCAAGGCCCAAGAATGACAACTAGGGGAGTTACTTCGCCTAATACAAAAAGCATAGCAGCAAAGTTAGGCACCTTAGTTTCCATGTTGCCAGCACACAATTAGTTCCTGAGTTGACACCCTGCATATAAGAATCAATAGCAGAAGAAGAATGGAAATAGTAAGAAATTGACATTTTCTATTCCAAATAAGCAAATGTTTGCTGGATCTAATGAACTCATGAGATCAAATAATTGTAACAAACAGATGTTGAAGGTCTTGAAGGTGGTTCAACATGTAATGGATCTCATACTCGAGGCAGAAAGCACCTTCCTAATATCATATGGTTGTACCGGTGTAAACTTTCTTTTCCCATTCTCTAGGGAACTATGAATAATATGGTGAATATATGAGAAGAAAAAGAAAAAAAGATGAGACTCACGCATTCAAAGGGGAGATGAGATTTTTTGCACTTGAGGGAGAGTGGCTTTAAGATGTCATCACATGCCAAAAGAGTTGAGAATGATATCAAACTAATTTATTGCAACGAACAAATAGTGATTACCTTTTCAATACTTTGTAATCCAATTGATGGAGAGTCAAAGAAAGGAACCAACAGTTTTAGGTTGCGTGCATACAACTCGGTACCTAAAATTCAAAACACAAAACAAAGGCTAATTTATCATGATACATTAAAAGAACTAAAAATTCTCTCAAGCAATGAAGTGGAGAATTACTGCCACGTTACTCAAGTAGAATACCATAAGTTGAAATTGAGCAAGAAATAATAATAAAAAAGGTTCATTTACTGGGAAATGAATGAACAATCTAATTAAAGAAATTATTGAAACAAAGCATTTTTCCATTCATAGTTGTTCTCACCTCGGAATCTAATAGTAGGATCTTCAAAAACACAATCGTCAGTATAAATTGCAGAAGTAAAGTTCCCTACTCGAATTCCAAAAAGAAAGAAAAATATCAACAAACAACAATTTCCACAGGCAAAACTGAGAAAATAATCTAAAGAAGACACAAAGAGGAAATATACAAATTACCTGTAACAAAATAAGCATTCTCATAATCAGCCTTGAGGATCATAACCACATCATCCATACCTAAAACAGATGTCTCGTCTCTCTCTTCATTACTTACCCTAACATCAAACCCAAATTAAACAGCACAAGAGCTATTAAAGGGGAAAACGAAGAGGTAAACCATGAAACCAACCCGTCTTTAGTGGAGAAGGAGAAGAGCCTGAGTAGCTCAGTGACACCAGAAACGGCCAATTTTAAAATTTTAGGGGTTTTAGGTTTAGTTTCAATTCTTCTGCTGTTTTTGTCTCCTGGCCCTAATGTGCCTGAGAAGCATCGAATACCGTGAATTCTCTGCAAAATTGACGAGAAATTGATAACTAAAGTAGAAAGAGGGAGACTAAGAATTCAAGTATGATAATCGATCTACGTTTATTTGGTACCCTGAAACTGAATATTGGATTCGGAGAATAGCTTCCCGCCATTTTACCAGTCGGTGTTTTAACGGTTAATCAGCTATCCGTTTTGAGTGGCCGATTCTGTGCAAGCATCAGTTTGTTTTAGGATTATTTTCACGGGAGGTACGCAACTTTGACTGTTTTATAAAAAAAAAATAAATAAATAAATAAATAGTACGGACATAAATGGTATTTGCAAAAAGGACAAAAATAAAATTTACCATAAAAAAATTTAATTTTCTTGCAATGGACCAAATTTTGCAAATTAAATTTTTTTAGTGGTAAATTTCATTTTAGTTTTTTTATTTATGATTGATGATCGAATAAAGAAGATAATGAAAAATTACATTATAATCCTTATCCTTATAACTTGTTGAAAACTGAGAAAATTGATTAGAGGTATTTTTGTTTTTATTAGACTTTTGTAATTGGATATATTTATATTATGATTTTCCATAGAAAATATACATAACTATTTGTGTTTTAATTTTTTTTATAATAATCGTGTTTATTATTATATTTTTTTAAATATAAAAAAAAAGGCAGAATTATAATCTTAACACTTTTGGTTTTATTTTGGCTTGCTCGACTTTGTTATAATGGAAACAAATACAATTTCTTTTTTCAAGCTTAAAATACTTACAGAATTCTAATCTCTTAACATTTTTTTTTCAATTTGATTCTCGTTCAGACAAATTAGCCCCTCGGTTTATAGGCAGTTGGGCACGGTTCAAACCACGGTTCACCCGTGATTAGGCACTATTCCTACACAGTTCCTTCAACTGCCGGTTCAAGATTTGTTTTAACTTGAACCAACACCCTTTTACGGTTGTGGTTCGACTCCTTTTTAACAACAACCGAATCATTACTACCTTAAAAAAGGAAAAAATCTAAGATACGACAACTGTGCCGATTTATCGTGTGTTTCGTGCTCCTCTCATCTGCTCTTTTCTTCTACTATCCAGCCATCACTTATCAGTATTCTCCAAACGACCATCAAACACCACAAATGGCCGACACCGCCACCAACACCACCGCTACACTGCCCAAGAAAGTAATCACTGGAGCGGACGCTTATGGCTGCACTCTAAAGGATGCTCTTGTTTCTCACCTCCGATCTCTCAACATTGAAGTTGAAGACCTTGGCACTTCCTCTTACTACTCAATCGCCGCCGAGGTTGGTCGTCGTGTCTCCGCTGCAAACTCCAAATATCCTTCTTCACCTTCTCCCGACATCCGAGGTCTCGTCGCCTGCGGGACTGGCATCGGCGTCTCTATCTTCGCCAACAAATTTCCAGGCGTTTTCGCAACCGTTTGTCTTTCCACCACCGATGCGATCAATACTCGCTCCATTAATAACTGCAACGTTCTCGCAGTCTCCGGCATGGCCACATCTCCAGAATCCGGCATAGAAATTCTCGAAGCTTGGCTTTATACTCCTTTCAAAGCTCCATGTCCTGCTTTCAATAACACTCCCTATAATGAAGAAATATCAGCTTTTTTCGACAAATCTCTGGTAGAAATGCCAAAAATCGGACAAGAAGACAAAAAGGAAGAAACTTTAACTCCATGTGCTCTATGCTGTTTAGTGAAGAACAGAAAGCTAGATCCCATTGATATAATTCCAGGCGGGTCAATGAAGATAGTAAGGGAAAGTCCAACATCAGCCATAGTAAGCTTCAAAGCAGGAAGCGTAGAACCAGCACATCACCATACATTTGGGCATGATTTGGTGGTGATGAAAGGAAGCAAAAGGGTATGGAATTTGAGCAAGAAGACAAAATATGATCTGGGTGCGGGAGATTATCTGTTTACACCAGCTGGAGATGTTCATAGAGTGAAGTACTTTGAGGATACTGAGTTTTTTATCAAGTGGGAAGGAAAATGGGATATCTTCTTTGATGAAGATCTTGAGGTTGCTAAAAGTGTTATTGAAAAGGAAGCAGAGGATGGATTTGAGTTGATAAAGTAAAGTAGGGTTCTTGAGGTAAGTTTAGTTGTATCTTCTGTGTGTTTGTTAAAATGCCCCTTCTAAGTTCTAATTTCAGTGTAGCATCCCTCTGGTCTGATGCTTTTACATCTATGAATAAAGGGTTTGATGTGTAGTGGAAGCTGAGAATATGAATAAATGTTTATTTGGAGTGTAATTCAGTTGCTCTGTTTTTGATGCTGGTAATGATTTTGCTTACTTTACATTTTGCTATTTACAACTCAACTATGTCCATATAGCAAGAACAATCACCATACTATGATCAATGCATGTAATGCCTCATGCTGAAACTAAATTATATTATAGCAAATTAGAGATCCATTTCAATTACATAGATAAGGAAGGTAAAAAGAAAAAGAAAAGCATATGCTACCCACTATATTATACAAGACTCAACTCATCAGTGACAGAAGAAGACTTTGTACTTTCGGGTGATTCCGTGGCAGCACGCTTCTTCCTCAATGCTACCAATCCTTCACCAGCATCACAAATGTATGCTGAAGCTTGTCTGCCAGATAAAGTTGCTCCTTCCATGCTGTCTATATAGTCCTGTTCAACAATACCATTTTCATTATTAACAAGGGTAAGCATTGCAGAAAAACCAGAAACCCTCTCAGCTGATATCATATCACAAGATTCCATTAGCTGTAATCTTAGAATTGATCATCAGCTTGATCCACAGTGAAAGAACACATTCTTGTTTTGCCAGAAAGCATATTTTAACATTTTATAGACTAAAAACACATTGTTTTGCCCAAAACATGTTCTAAGAGAAGCATACATCTAGAACCTAAAACATATAAACCTTATAATTCTCACTTTCCTTATGTTCTCTTATGTTTCATGCACGTTCTTGGTTTCTCAACATTTCTTGAGATGTACTTTTCTCATAAGATTTGGGAGCAAACGTGTATACTTATTGGAAAATTAGAATTACCTGTTTTGTATAAGAACCAGCAAGGAAGAAATTTTTCACGGGTGTTTTTTGATCTGGTCTAAAAGGATCTTTGCCAGGTCCTTCTCGATATAAGGATTGCCCAATTTTTACTACGGATGACCAGATAACTTCCAATCCTTGGGATGATGGAAATAAAATCAAAACCTGATTTTTCAGAAGAAGAAACAATGAGAACAATGAAAAAGGATTAAGGGATTTATTATGCATTCATGCCCAAGAATTTGGAATAAGATGCAAGCTCTTCTATAAAAATTTCAGAGCGGGCATGGAGGTTATAAAGATGTTCTTAGCTACCAACCTGCTTGGAGACTCTTTTTATGATTTCTTCATTTGACAAAGGCATGTAAGGATCGCCTGGGGTAAGGACACATCTGAAATTTGATAGATTAAATAAACCAATCAGTTAAAAAAGAAAAAAAGCATAAAGATATGTACGGTGATATAAAAAGCAAGCTTAAAGATGATGATCATTATGCTAATGCAATCAGGGAAATCTTGGCTATAAGAAATCTATATTCGAGAAAGATAAAACCAAAATGGACAAGCATAAACTACAGAATCCTAACATGTTAACCAGAAGAGCATTGAAGACTACTCAACCGTGGTGATATATGATATGGGTTTCTTTCCTTGCTTCTAAAAGCAGAAAGTAATGGTAATTATTGACAACAATAACATGTTTTTTACTTACTGCAGCAATGAGCCTTGTCCTTCAATGTAGTAATCTTCTGGAGAAGCAAGTGCTAGGTCTGCAAAACATGAAAAGTCTGCATCTGGAGTGTACAGGAGATTATCTAAACCAACTGCTTGCCTCGATTGCCTACAGCCAAAAGAAAGAAAGAGAACTCAAGAAGGACTATTCAAAATCACATTTTTACACATTAACTACGTTGTGTTCAAGAAAGTTCACCTTGATCTTTCAAGATCCCGCAACTCAGTGACCCAGCCATTATATCTAAGCTGCACTGTGACAACAGGCACTCCAACTAGCTCATATATATTATTAAAAAACTCAGATTCTTTCCACTCTGATGGAAGCAGTCTTTTAATTCCAGGTACATCACATGCTGCAACAAACAGAACAACAGGATGAGCAACAACCATCACCTTTGTGGAAAGGAAAAGTGTAATGATGATTTGGGAGGAAGAGAGATATTTGAATACATACCTGCTACATAAGCATCAGCTTTCACAACTTTCTTGTTAGTAGCCTGCAATGAAATGAAAAATGTTCTTGCGGTTATTGTTTAAACAATGGCCAAAAGAACATAACATAGCTGTGAGATTCTTATTAAATAAAATAAACCCCATATACAAAGCAAGCACACGATTCATCATTCACAAGCATTTGACATGTACCTTAGACATGGCAAGTCCTGTGACATATATATCTCCATCAGCATATCTATCATAAAGTACCTGTCTGCATCCCCACCTTAAATGAAACCTGCTCAAGCAGATAAACAGATTTGAAAGGAACAATTTATCATGAAATTAACAATGTAAAATAATCGAAAAACAACAATAAAATAACTAATTATTCAAATAAATTCTAATCCAAAAGGTAACAACTTTAGACATTCTTAGTCTAACAGCCATACCTTCCTCCTTTATCTTCAATATATTTTCTAATGGGACCACTCAAGTAAACATCTGGAGAGCCCTTAAGCATACGCAGTAGCGAAGCTTCAGTCTTAGTGGCAAACAGTGAGAATATAGTGAGCATACAACGGGCGCTGATGTTATCACAGTCAATAAATCCAAGTGCATACGCAACAGGATCCCACATTCTTTGTATACTTGTCCGTGTACCACCTTTGGAAATAAACCAATCAGAGAAGCTGATCTGAAAGAAGAAAAATGTTGTTTCAAGTAAAAGACTATATAATGGAGAAAAACAACTTCTTAGGGACTATTTCAAACCTAAATGCATAAACAATACACTATTACTTACACTATCTAAGTTCCTTATGTCCCTCAATGCTCCATCTGGATTGACGAGGGCTTTCACAACAGGACTTAAAGCAAGAGCCAGAGCATTTCTTGCTTTATCATACGGCTGCACTTCAACAAGATTTAGTAAAAAATGAATTAAAAGCATTGGAATTTGTAATGAAGCAAAGCGCTAGCTGAACCATAGAGCTAAATAGAAACCCTTTAAATTCTTATGTTATGTGAGTGTATCACTAAGAATCATACAGCTGCAGAGGCATGGGAGAGCAAGGCAAAAAAGATACAACATTCAACATAGGAAGATTATGTAATGGAGCTCCAAAGATGCAACATTCACTAAGAATCATACCTTCAGCTGATTTGTTGCCAAAAATGCACGAATCCCATGTAATGGAGCTCCAATCATAAATCGAAAATCAAGCTCTACAATCCAAGGGAAAAAGAATAACCAAGGGATTAAATGATAGTACACAAAAGAATTCTAGTGACAGAGGAGAAAATAATTCTGGACTAAAATATTGAGCTATCACACAACTATTTTAAGTTGACATTTTGATCAAAGGAGATCAAGAATTAAAACATACCACCGATTTCACCTCCTTTGTTCACAAATGTGTGAGTATGATCTTTCACAAGGAGGTTCTTATCTGCACCCACCTAAAATCAAGTAGAGATTTGTGACAGACTATTTAGAGATCAAATAAAGTGTAGCTCTTTGTTTTTCTTTTCTATAATAAACATTCAATTCTTGAGTGAGGATGACATTTTTCATAGATGAACCTTCAACAAAAACAGATCACGCAACTCGATCCTGATTAGCATGTCAATCATTTATAGGTAGAACTCAAGTATGAATAGAAGATCAACCATAAATTTTCTGACATGAATCAAGTAAATTTTACCTAGATCATATAGATTTCAAGGCCTTCTCATGTTTATTCTAAATAAGAAAACAGACTTCAAAACTCAGAAAAGGGAACTATAATAATTTCTCATCATGAGAAACATAAGGGGTAAATTCAATTTTTCCAGTTTAAATTGTTTTTGTTAGTGTGGATAAGTGAGTTTCAATAGCAAGGTCATATTACAGGAACGAAACGTTCTTCACCTTTTTCATCAAACGGAAGAGATTATTGTAGCAGCCAAAGAAAACATGAAGTCCCATTTCAATGTGATTTCCACGTCTATCAACAAATGAACCCACTTTACCGCCAATGAAAGTCCTTGATTCATATATATCCACCTGGAAAGAAAAAACCGTGTTTAAGTTACCGAATTGCTCGAAGAAATGAGAAATGCTGAAAGATGTTTGCCGTACATACATTGAAACATTAGTTATTTAAACACAACTTTCTTCAGAGTACATGAGATATCAAGAAAATGGGATTAATGAAAAAAATGCAGAAAGCAAATACAAAAGAATCATAGATGGCATCAAACGCCCTTCAGTGTTTGATGAGCAATACCTCATGACCTTGATCCAGTAGCTCCACTGCAGTCGACATCCCTGCTAGCCCAGCACCAATAACAGCAACCTTTAACTTTGGTCCTCTATAATGTTCAGGTTCTGGTGGAAACAACCCCTTTGGAGCTGGAAATTATAACATTCAATTATGGTTAGAAACACAAATGATATCTGAAGCCACCACAATCACTAAACAATTGAAAAATATAAACAAAGCCAAGCTAAGCTTCAAATGAAATTTAAGCCGTTCCTTTCTGCTTGTTTTCTTCGAAGGAAAAAAATTGAAAAATTGCATAGTAAAAACCCAGAAATCAGATAAGCACAAAATGAAAAAGGAAATGATTAGAATGAATTACCATTAACACTCATATCAGATACGTTGGTCTCCAGGGAGTCCAAAGCAGACCTAACAAAGAACAACTTTTGGGTCTTCACCACTGACCGGCGACTACCAGAAAGCAAGAACCCGGAATTCTTGCTTCGAGTTCCAACAACAGAATTAGCCGGAAAAAGAATTGAAGAAGCCATAACTGTACAAGAAAACACAGTTCAGAGCTTCCCACTTGAACACTTCTCTTTCTGCTCACAAGAAAGAAGGAAATGGGAAGTAAAGCAACAAGAAAGTAATACCCTTTTCTGCCTTTATGGTTTATATCAATGAAGAATTGATTTAATTACTATGAGGAAATTTAAGAATAGTGATGAAGATGAAGAAGGTATCTTAAGAATTGGATTGAGAAGATGCTTGAGCAAGAGAAATTTGTCAAAGCATAGTGATGTTATTTATTAAAATTGTTTAAAGATTCTGGCTTTTTTTGGATGTTATTGCGGTTGGCAAGAGTTAAACATTGATGGGTTGGGTGGAGTTGCCAATAAAACGATAATGGACCAACATTTTTCAATTAAAAACTACTGATCGTTCATGTCAACCCTTTTATTTAGTGCTTATTTATTAAACAAAACAACCACACGTCCCTTAGTGTGAAAATTTTTGGAAATTATCACATTCATGGTAAACTAATGCTATGGTAGAAACTGTATACTGGAACGTATAGTGTGATTTTGAGTTGATTCATGCGGTACAATTAAGATGTGTGAAATGAAAACAAAAAAATTCTTAATACATTTAAATGGAAAATATTAAATGGGATGAAGTTGGCTAAAATGAGTTTTTGGCAAATCTAAAAGGAGTTAAAAGATGGACCTTTTTGAAAAATAATTTTCCAAATAACTAGATTTTGAAGTTATACAACATCAAGAACCAAATAGAGCATTTTTTCCTTTCTTTTACTTAGTTTAGTACGTTACTAAGTGTCTCCGTCGTTTCCGGATAAGTGGCTGTCGTTTCGTCATCCCAACGTTGGTGGCGTGGTGTCATGTTCGTTGGGTTTAACGGAAAATGCGCCTTTATCATTACCATTCATTCTCCAAAGGAGGGAGTTAGGCCACGTTCATGAGCACCTCTCTCTATCTCCTCCTTTTCTCTGTGATTTAAGATTTAATGAGCTGAAAGTATTAGCATTAATTAATCACCATACTTAGTCTTTAGCTTACCTTAATCTAATCTTAAGCTTAATGGGTACCCAAAAAGAAAGTCAAGTGCCCCACATTTCTAGGATACCCCACAAATTCCTATCTTCTTCATAGCCAAGTGTTATCTGCAACTTCTACAATTCTCATTTTCTGATTTCTTTTGAGTAATGGAAGGTCTTCCATTGCAAACCCATTATCAATTTCCTCCTGTTTTTAAGTCCTCAAGGTAAATATACGTCCCAACTTACTGCAATCCTTGTAAATTTCAGTAATTACTTGTTTAATGAACTTTAATAGCAAAATTTTTCTTTGATCATGTAATTATAGGTGGAGAGATGCCATTTCCATGGAGTTTTACGGCAACTTTGCTTCATTATCAGTTAAAAAATTGCCAAGAAGAGTGCTTTTAGAGACAATTGGATTCAATTCCATTTTGTTGAGTATTAATCCTGTTTTTGCTGCTCCTATTCCAGATATCAAAGAACCTGAAGTTATTAGGTAAAAATGATGTATATTTTAACTACCCTTATTTTCATATATATACATATACAGTTTGTTAGTTCTCATGTGAGATGTTGTTTGGAATTGAAGTGTTCAGGATATTGAAGCTTGATAGTGGAGTGAAATTTGAAGGTATCTATTTTCTTAATTTTGATGTTATGTCTGTTACAAATTAGGAAAAATAATGTGGAGACAAGAGATTGACCTAAAATGAGTGATGGGTGCTATCTTATACTTCATTATTTAGCTTAAACTCTGTCAATTTGTAAATAATCATTATTTATGCTCTCCTAAACTCTTGAAATTGGGGCAAATGATTCATATAGCTGAACCCAAAGAACTAGTATTGCGTAGAGATCTAGGGTTACGTTTGGTAAGCCTGTAATTCAATTTTATTGTGATATCATTGTATGAATTTCATTGTAATGTTACAAAGAAGATGATGCAAACATAACTGCAATTACATTGCATTACTATGTATGTACCAAGCATAGTTCTATTCAATAATTCACTTGCACTATGCTACATCATCCTGCTGAGCAATGGCTGATATTTAAAACCATGTCAAATGTTGTTTAAGCATAATTTAGCATCTTGTGCTTAGAATTCAGAATTTAATATCTGGGTTTTGTTTCTAGAGATTTTAGAAGGAGAAGGTGCAGAAGCGCGTGAAGGAAACCTAGTTGAAGTAAATTATGTATGTCGTCGAAGAAATGGATATTTTGTTCACAGGTAATTGTTTTAAAATATATTTGGCGTTCTTATATATTCAAGGATCGGATTTATGCTTGTTGCTGTTATGATTGTTCTCATTTCTATACTGTCATCCTCTATCAGCACAGTGGACCAATTTAGTGGGGAAAGCTCACCAGTCACACTTCCTTTGGATGAACATAAGGTATGAAGAAAGCTCTTAAGATATTTGAATTATAGGAACAAGTGCATTTTAGATTGTAGCTTTCAAGAGCAATTCATTCAAGGTTTTTATGGCTATTTTTATTAAATGCTTAGATCAATTTGTGATTGGAAAGGGAAGAAATAGAAATGTGGGTGCTCAAATATATAATAACCTTATGTCTTTTCCTTTTCTGGCAACAAACCGATATTTGACCATTGAGCTATTGCCCAATGTCCTTAAATTTACTAGTATCTTGCTTACGGAAAAACAAAAACACTACGGCGATGTTTTATACACCTGTAATACACAATGTAATCGCGATTACATTACATTATAGCTTATGAAGTCGTATCTAATTAAGGGCTTCTTCTGATAGATTATTAAGGGGTTGAAGGAGGTGTTAATTGGCATGAAAGTTGGAGGTACACCCTAAAAGCATAGTAGACTTAAAAGTTAAAATGTAACATTGTTCTAACTCCTTTGACTGATATGTTTTGTTCCCTCTCATTGTTTAAGGGAAGAGAAGAGCATTGATACCACCTTCTGTAGGGTACATAAATGAAAACTTGAAACCAATACCTGAAGAGGTTAGTATTTCCTCTACTTATACTTTTTTTAAGCTCAAAATCTGTAATTGACCGGCTTTTTTTTTAGATAAATTTTTTAAGCTCAGTCTAATTAACTGAATTTAATGCTTTTGATTGCAGTTTGGCCCAAGAAGGAGCCTTTTATCTCATGCAAATGAACCTCTTATATTTGAAGTGCAGCTCTTAAAAGTATTATAAGCTTACTTGCAAATATACATATTACATAATTCTTTTAAAAAAAAAATATTAAATACATGTTTTCCAATTTTCATTTATGGAAATATTTAATCAAATAGTAAATAAATTGCAGACAGGAAGCAATTTGACATGTGGGTTTGATTTATTTTTAAGTCAAAAAAAAGTAATAATAATTAAAAATGATTGAAATTTAAGAATCTTTGACAAGTATCATTTTCAGTTGAATTAAAGAAGCTAAGTAGTTGCAATTATCCATCAATTCCTAATTATATACAATTGAGATGTTTAGACCCAAAGATACCTAATTATAGTCACTTGAAATGTGCTAAGCTGCAATCCCAACTGCCAAGTATATGGACTAACCAACTCACTTCAAACTCATATAACTACACCATCATAATTTATTTTTATAATTATAATTATTTTTATTTTTTCACCTTCTAGAAGAGGGTTTATAATGATTTTAAATATTTTTTTTTTTGGAATAATTTGTAAAAATAATGTGAAAAATGGAGATTCCAACAATTTAATATTTTTTGTCAATTTTTTTTATTGTCTTTTAAATATTGGTTGATTTGTACCAAAAGAAAAGGGACAAAAATATAGAAAATAATAACAATATTAGTATTATATTTACATATATGTATATATTTACTCACATTAAATTAATTTGAAATCAAGAAGAAGAAGAAGATAGTACCAAGCAACCATTTTAAGGTTGTGCTCAATAATAAGCTCAAATAATAGAGCTGAAAAAGAAGTTTAAAATAATCTGTTCAATTTCCATTGACAATCTTATCCAAATCTTGAATATTAGCTTGTAATGTAGGAGGAGAAGAAGAAGGTGCATCCATATGTGACTCAACCAGAATTGACCAAAGAACATGAACATCTTCACTTGGGCATGACTTCACATCTTCATATAATATGTATATACCTTTACCTTTACCCCCCCAAAAAAAAAGAACACATTTTTATATAAAATAGTTAAAAAATATAAACAAAAAAGAAGAAGAAAAAAAAAATTACCTTTTCTATGACCAGAGTTCATTCTTAACCAGAGCTTCTTTAACAAAGATTGAAGCCAACCCATTTGGAAGAAAAAGGAGTTCTTCAATTCAATTCATAGTTTCATGGTAGATGAAAACTAAGAACCCACATAAGAATAATATATTTTGGCTTGTTTCTCTTAAAGAAAGGTGAAATTTATATATATATATATAAGAGAGAAAAGAAAAGAACATTAATTTGAATGTTGCATTCCCTTGTATTTGCAGTCTAAATATGCCTATAAAATAATAAAATCTGAATATTTGGTGCCATGTCTATGTCTTGTATCAACCCTTTTTACTTGATACAGTAATCTACAAAGCTTTGAACCTCTCTTTTTATTTCTATATTTTGATTATTTTTCCTAAATTAACTATATAATGCATATATTTAATGTTATTGTATATGTATAGTGCCAAACTTTCAGTATTAATTGTACAGTTTTTCCAATCTTTGAGTTGATTCCATCTTCTTCCATTTATGTGAAGCAATTCTGTGTATCATAAAAATAGTGTCTTATAAATAGATTCATTGCATATAATTTACATTCATTGAGCAAAATAAATGCTGTTGATGTTTAATTTTAGAATTTACATCGTTCTTTCTAACATGCTTAATTCCATATGGGAAAAAACTCCAGCCACCGTCATTTGATCCACCTCACCGTTATCCGGTAGCTTGGGACTCTGCTGTTCGCTATTCTTCATCTTCCTTAACAGCATTCGTTTCTCTGCAGATTTGAACCACTCCGTGATCCTCATTCTTGGTCTTAGTTATCCGGGTATTATCTTTTTAAAGATGTACGGTGTCTGGAGTCTGGACGGGTCGATGACAGAGCCAAGAACGGAAACCCTTTGAATCGAATGGATTCCAGAACTTGACATATCAGAATATAGCTTCACAGATGATGATGATGATAATAGCACCAAACTGGAACCAATAGGGGTAAATTATATAGCTGCACAGATGATAACCAGGAGGACTAGAAGCATAGCTGCTCCAAGAATCGAACAGATGATATAACACGCGAATTTGATTATACTCATCGTCATTGGAATACAGGAACCAGATTGTTTCATCTATTTATCACAAAGAGTAGAAGTTTAAAAGATGGTTAGATTAATGAGAGGGAATTTCTAAAAGGAAAGATTGTTAGATGTTCAAAAAATGTACCTGCTGTTCATGACTTTCGGTTGAGCCTTCTGACTGCATTAAGAAACAGAAGCAATTTGATCACAGATAAGCCAGCCAGAGTACAGTAAACAGAAATTTAAGAGCAATTTTATATGAATAGTGATACTAACAATTAGAGGTTTCAGCATCTCCGGATCGTCTTTCAAAAATAAGGAATCAATATGATCTGCACCGAAATGTGGAGAAAGGCTTGATTAAAACGTCGACACATCTCCTTCTCTGATATGGAAAAAAAATCGCCACTTTACTTAGTTTAATCCCTATATTCCTTCTACCATAGCAAAGGAAGTGAGTTTGTGATCACTATCTAATTACTAACAGTGCAATGGCTTGATGTATGTTGGATGTTTCTAAGATTACAGTCACTGAATAGGATTTTGATAGATGGAAGATTTGTGTGCTTGAACCTACATCAGGGAAGCTGTACCTTCGTCATCACCTTTAAAGGTTTTATTGCTGTCTTCGGTATTTGTAACAATCCTGCGTAGAAGTTGTAACTTGTAAACAAAAGTTTAACATTGGTACTGATTGAAAGATTATCCAACCAAACGTAGGAAAAAAACCAGATTATATGCAGAATCAGCTAAGCTTACTGTTTCCATTTTCATACCATACAGAAGAATCCATGAAATAGTGATACTGGTTTTGACAAGAACAGATTCCAATTACTCTGGAAATCTAATTGAGCAGCCTTATTAAACTAATAGTTTTTCCTAATTCCAAGTGAAAATGTTCAATTGTACCTCTTTGAAGAAGGTGAGGAATAGATACTAAGAGCCAGCTCCCTTGTTCTTCGCCGGAAATCTGATAGCATTTCCCATCTGAATTCTACATCTTCTTTGGTTCTGCAAATACAAACTTAGTATTTACTTAAGCAAGCTAACTGAATTCAACCTTTCTTTTCTTAATTCAACAAAATCTTATCAGAACAAATTTCCAATTCTGCTAGAGCTAATCAATGAAATATAAGATTTTTGCCAGATTCTTTTCTTTACTTTGATCCGTTCAAAGCTTTTTTCCCCCTTGCCTATGTTAATGATTCAAACTGAAAGCAAGTTCATCTAAGCACTATATCCAGCAATCACCATGAACAGATCATTCATAAGCAAACTCCACCTATAGCTAAATTCAAAAGAAAGAGAGTAGGATACCAACAGAACCTTTGCCAAACAAAAAGAGAGAGAGAGATTCCAACAGAACAAACAGATATACAAAAATTTAACCCAAAACTAAAGAACAAATTGTAATTAAAAACAAAGTAAAATCCAGAAGAGCAAAGAGAGAGATTGAAATATACAAGATGGGTTTTGAAGGCGGGTTAAGGAGGAGGGATTCAAGACGATCGAGCTTAATCCCAACTTCAAAAAGCTTGGATTTTGCAGTTTCTTTAAACCTATATTCCTGTTCAAGATTCGTCATATTCTTTAATCTACTTTCTATATCCTCCACCACTCTTGCCACTTCCTGTGCTTCTCTTATCCATGCATCTACAACCAGAAATTTCTCACTCATTTTTCTGAAAATCTAACCAAAACCGCCCACAAAAAAAAAAATAACTATATGAATAAGCCTTTTCTTCGTTTTATTTGGGAATTTTAGTGCTTGTGATTGAGATAGTTAGCTAGTTCTTTTGTTTAAAACACAAAGGCGGCGACTGGGATCTCTTCAATTTGCATTGCGGCTTGATATTGTACTTAACCGTATGATTTATGATTATGTATTTCATTTGACTGGTAACAACGTGATTATGATAATCATTCATGACACCGTTGTCCGTTGATTTTGGATGGATTAGTCATTTTGTTCGGGAAGAAGACAAATTTTGATGCTAATTTGCAACAGATTCAGATTAACGTTGCAGTAATAAACGCTCATTACGTAAACAAACAAAAAACACATCATGATTCAATCCCAACGACGCAACCGAGCTAATGTTATATTGAACTTGTATAATAAATTCTGTTAGAAATGGTTTTGGATTAGGAGTTTGGGCTAATAGTTGGGCATTGAAACCCAGCCCAACTCGAATTGGACTAGGTATGTTTGTTTAACAATGTTGGATTAATTATGTGCTAATTCATTTCAATTAAAGTTAAGTATCATAAAGTAAAAGTGAAAAGCTATAATAGAAATGAAAATGTGGAAGCATTGATGATTGCAGGGTGTGTAGAAATTGGGAACAAAAAGATGAAAGATATGATGTGATATCATAAACACTCATCATCATAACATAAACCACCAACCCAAAACTTACTCATCCACTTACCTATATTTCATACAAATAAATATCCTTCTTACAATTACCACCAATATTCATTTTTAGATAAAATAGCTTTATTTTATTTTATTTTTTCAAAATATTTCAATTTGAACTAATTAAAATTTAAATAATCCAACTTATTCCTCTTCATTTACAATATCAGAATTTAAACTTTTTACCTTATTTAAATGATCTTATAGTCAAACTAGTCACTCTCACAGCTCGACTTCCGGCACTCTTTTTCCATCAACCAAGCCACCCCAGTAGCTATGAAATACATAGTTGCAAATTTCCTAAATCTAATTGATTTTTTTATGATGACAAAACACTATGCTTAATAAGTTGATTAATGATTAATTAACCTTTTTTCTTTGGAGAATAGATCAATTAACTTTTTCTTTTTAGTGGAAAATGATTAATATAAATTGTACATTGAAAGGAAGGTCTTTGTAATCATCTAAAATTAAATATTAACCCCAATTCATAGGTATATATAACATATTTATATAGATAATTTATCCGGTTTAATTTAGTTGATCATTTTTATTTTAATAATAACTACAGTTACATCTTATCAAATTTCACCTCAAATTCACACATTTCGTTTACATCATATTATCATTCCTAAATACTATAATAATACACAATTATAATTCTAAGAGTGACTGATTGATAGACTGAATGAACTACAAACACGAGTTAAAGATAAAAAAAGAAAATGACATGTAGTAGTAATACAGATTAGACACTTAATAATACAAATTAATCAATTAATTAAGTGTAAGATTACATGACACGTTTGGTTGCGACGCAGGAACAGGCAGATACATGTAATAATAATAATGCCAAAATGGAATGGCCATACCATACCTTATAAATGTAAAACTATAACTCTCCCACTTTAATCACACTTTTCTGATTCCTATGATTGCGCCCTTGTCGGTCCAATTATGCCCTACATGCCTTTCTTTAAATAAGACATTATACTATCAAAATTACCATTATAATTGTTTAAGATTATTTTTTGCATTACAGCACTATTAATTGCTTAAAATATTAAAATTACTTCCTCTATTTGTGTTTAAACATATTTTTACTAAAAAGAAAAATAATGATGTCATATGAAAACTTAAATATAAATTAAGGAGTTTATATACTATTATCCATTTATAAATTTTGTTATAAATGTTATTTTTCGTAACAAACTTACAACTAGCTTTAGTTTTGATTTATTAAAAATTTAAAATTAATTTATTTTGTTATTGAAAAGCATAATTGCTAAGATAAATTTTAAAAATTTAAATAATATCTTAAATTATTTTCCTAAAAGAAATTTTAATTGTTGATATTTATAACTTTTATTTTTCAGATAAAATTTTAAATTGTAATCCTTTAACTTTTTATTTTTTAGAAATAACTTGTAATTACTCAAATAGTTAATAATTACGCACAACTACTAATATTATATGTCTTTTGTCAATACTCGTAAACTAATTGCAAAGTCACTTTTAAATCACTACAAATTTATTACAATTAATTTTTTTATTGTATTTTATATTTTCTGTAATAAATTATTTTTTATCATTCAAAACAATATATTATTATTATTTTTATAATTATTGTCTAAAAAGAACAATTTAATGGGCCCTATAAATGGCCCAAGGTAAAAGTAGACTAAAAAGAAATGGGCCAGGTTTGGAACATAACGCACGTAACAGACCGCGGACATGTGCACGTGAAGACGACGTCTTGGTTATCTTCTTAAATAAAGTATTATTACGTTATATATATACCAATCTTCATCGTCGCACGCGCTACAAATTTGCGTGATGTCCCTCGCACCCTACGAAACAAGTTAATTTTTGGATTAAAACTCATATATCCTTGATCTGCTGGCCAATAATGTAAAAAGGCCCCTATACTATCACCGATTTCGAGTTTAGCCCCCTCAACTAAAAAATATGAAAACCAAACTCTCTTACGGTGCGTTTTATATACACGAACACCCTCAATAGAAAACGGTGTGTGTCGTTCAATCAGACGGAGGACATATGACAAGGGTTGCTCATTTTACCCAAATGGTCAAGTACCCGCACTGAACCGACATTTATGAAGTAAATTTCGATTTAAAAAATGTAACCCACAATGAGTTTTATACTCTTTGACCTAAAATCTGTCCTACTCAAGGACATTAGAAAATAAAATTTGTGATTTAATGTATATTATTTTTTAGATTATATTAAGTATTAGTTAATTATTATTTGTTAGTAAAATCATTAAAAAGCATTTTTTTCAATTTTTTACATATTAATTGAAAAATCCAAAAAATCTAAAAATTCCGTTTTAACCCGCAATCTGATCCGCGACCCGCAAATCCAAACCCACATCGGGTTTAATAATGAAAATCATCAGCGGATCAGGATAGATTTCAAGAAATTCGCTTCAGACCTGTCCCGTGATCAACCATACGTGTGACAACTCTATCTGTCCAAGCCAAATCGACCGAAACGATGTCGATATGGTACCTTCTCTCAGGCATTTGATCAAAAACTTTGAGGGCAACAAATCTTCACCCTCCGTCCAATAGAGCCAAGTGACCTGCAATAACCTTGTTTCCAATTCAAACATGACCAGCCACTTTACACATCCAGCTAGACTAATGAATCCAATAGGGATGGCATTAATTTTTTAAAGATAAATTTTATTTTTATTAGCAACAAAATGCATTTTTTAAAATTCATTAATACCAAATTAGATTTGATTCATGTATATATTGTTAGAAAAGACTTTGTTTAACATAATTAATTAATTAATGTACTTACTCTTGTAAAAAATTAATTAATGTGACATTATTTTAGCTAATATTGTAATTTTTTTTGGCAAAAGCTAATATTGTAATAAATTTTAAAAAAATATAATATTGTAACATGTCATTGAATTTTTTAGGAACTGAATAGTCATAGTTACATTCTAATTGTTTAAACTTAATTATAATATATTATATCACCTTCCTCCCAAAATTTTATATTTCTTTTTCATTACACATTTTATTTTATTTATTCTTTTTTTTAAAAAAAAACTCTTTCAAAAAAAAAATCCTCAAACTCTAATTAAATTTCGATTAAATTGTCTATAGTACCCTTATCTTAATATACTAAAAACACATACACTTTCTTTAGTTATGAAGGATAATTTTGAAATAATAACATTTAATATTAGTATAAAAAATGACTTAATATAAAATGGACTTATATTTTAGTTGTTAATGTAAAATTTATGCCTTTCAAAATTTATTTTTAATTATGGATTGCATTTAATTTATTTTAACGAAAAATTGCATTTAATTTTCGAAAGGAAGAAGGAATGTAATAACTGTTGTGTGAAACTTCTTGGTTAGTGCTTGGGTATCGTTTTCCTGTCTTGAGTAGTAATTCATCTGTTACTTGATAATTAATACTTGATTTATATTTAAGTTAATTGGAATTTAAAAAGAGAGTGTAAATTTATCAATAAATTATAATTATAATTATAATTATATACAATAAATAATTTTATTAATTATTTTTTCAATAATATCATATTATTTAAAAATATTAATATTTAATTAGATATAATATTAAATAAAATTTTTTAAATAATAATATTTTGTATTTTCAGTAATAATACTAAATAATAATTAAATAAAATATAATTTAATTGGCTTAATTAAATGCAATCGAATATAATAAACCCTTAAAAAATAAACACTTGAAGGTTTTCTTGGGTAAAATTAAGTATTTTGAACATGTTTAGAGATGGATAAGACACTATAATTGGGAAATTATAAAATGGTTTTTGTCAAAATATATTATTTTAACTCTCTAATTTTAAAAATAACTTTTTTTATCTCTATATTTTGAAGATAAAAATTTAATTAATCTAATAAAATTAAAAAATAGACATTAAATTTCTATCTATAACTATAATTAGAGAGACAATACAATAAATTTCGATAAATATAAGGAACAATTTTGTAATTTTTCTTATTACAAATATTAACATTATTAATTACTTTAAATTATTCATAAGCATATTATTTAAATTAGTATTTACAACTTCAATAATACTTTAAAAAAACTTCTGCGTTATAAAAAAATTTCTGATAAGTGATCGTGCTTGCATTACAGGTTTTGAGCCCACGCAAAAAAACCAAACAACTAATTAATTTATATATTTTCCTGGAAAATCAAAATCCTCGTGTTCAATAAATACATACAGAAAAATGAGTATTTATAAATACTTGAAAAATACGCATTAACCATATTTATTCTGTTCCATGAAAAGCGAGAGACAGAGAGAGAGGTTTCAACTCTCAATTTGTAAACTCCATTTCTTGCTTATCTGCTTGTAAACTGTAATGTTTGTGTCGCTATTTACATGTGAATAGATGTCAGTTAAAATAAAAGAAGGTTTCTAGAGAGAGAAAGCAAAAGAGATGCTCTTTTTTCCCTTCTCAGTGTACAGTAATCTTCAAAATCCAGCCTTTCCAGCAGTACTTGGTTGCCATAGCATTCTCAGTTGCCTTTTTTTTGTTCCCTTCGTATTTAAGCTGTCATTTTCGTGAGGTATTGATTGAATGCTTTGGATATTTTTAATTAATTTTTTGGATTGCTTAATGGGTTTTTCCCAAAAAAAAAAAAGTTTGAATTTTTATTTTTTACTATTTTGCTCAGTTAATTGTTATTGTTATTGTTATTTTTATTTATTGTTGGAGATGGTATTGACAGTGAAATGAGTCTGCTTTTTGTCTGCTTCTTTCATCAGTTACTTTACCACCCTACATTCCCCATTTTTGTCTCCAGTTTAGATTTTCTCTCCTCTTTCTTTATGGTGTTGATTGGTAGTTTTTCTTTTTGTAGAAATGTATCAGAGTAGATGATACCCAGATCAATCAAGACTTGAATTGCAGATATTGAAGCATTTTCTGAGATGGGTTTTTGAGGTAAGAGAGGTTTTTGTTTGGATTTCTTGTTGTTCTTGCTACTGTTTGTTCCACTTCTAAGTCTTTTTATTTTTTTTTTAATTTTTTATTGTTTTAATTTTAGATGCACAATTCGGCTCAGGTGTTTGTATAAAGTCCGGAGTGAGTTTTACTTTAGTGAATTAGAGTATTTTTGGTTTTTTAAAGAAAAGATGAAAGATTTTCCTTCTTGTTTTGGCGAAAGTGGAGTTCAAGTAGCTGATTCTTCGTCGTCAAATACTGGTAAAAATGCACAAAATTTAATTACTCGGATTTATCAATGTCGAATCAGAGGTCGCTGTTGCTTGATTAGTCTTACATGGAGTAAGAATTTGATGGGTCAAGGTCTTAGCGTGGGAATGGATGATTCGGCTAATCAATGTTTATGCAAGGTTGATATTAAACCATGGTTATTCTCAAAAAGAAAAGGGTCAAAGAGCATAGAAGCATATTCTTGTAAAATTGACATATATTGGGACCTTTCTTCAGCTAAATTTGGATCTGGGCCTGAACCATTGGAGGGATTCTATGTGGGAATTGTTGTTGACAGGCAAATGGTTCTTCTTCTTGGGGATATGAGAAAAGAAGCTTTCAAGAAAACTAGTGCCACCCCTATTCCTGCCAATGCCGTTTTTGTAGCCAAAAGAGAACATGTTTTCGGAAAGAAAGTGTTCTGCACAAAGGCTCAATTTTGTGACAATGGCCAAATTCATGATCTTGCAATTGAATGTGATACAATCAGTACCAATAATCCATGTCTTGTGATTCGTGTGGACTGTAAGACTGTGATGCAAGTGAAGCGGCTGGGGTGGAAGTTTCGTGGGAATCATACCATATTGGTTGATGGACTGGCAGTAGAAGTTCTCTGGGATGTTCATAATTGGCTCTTTGGCACATCTTTTGGGAATGCTGTTTTTATGTTCAAGACATGTCTCTCAGCTGAGAAGTTATGGTCAAGTCAATCGCCTTCAGATGCCAATTTCTTGCCGTGGTCTTTCTCACAGAAGTTTCTGGATTCCAAATCGCAAAATCTTGGTTTTTCGTTGATTTTGTATGCCTGGAAGAATGAATAGACTCAGATATTTTTCTCTGAGTGCTAACAGAACAGTTAGGAATTGTGATATTTATCCATTATGTGATTGATTACACTTAGTTTGATTAAAAACGGTTTTTCCCTCCTATTTCTGTTGAGTTACTTGAGCAATTGAATTGATGACTTCAGTTCTCAGTTGTAAATCCTTCGCAAAATTGTTCCTTAATTTTGTTTCTGTTCTTTTTTCATCTATGACAAAACCATTGTCAACTAACTACCTAAAAGTTCATCTTATGAAGCTTTTGTATTTGTAGCTTAAGTTTGTTCATGTGAAATGCAACATTCAGGAAATCCTATATTCCTGGTCAGTTGGATTCTGCGTCAAAGACAACCTTATGATTACTTTACCGAATATTGTAATCGTTGTAAGTATGCTTTTGAGTCATTTCAACTTATGCCAGTATTATTTCTTACAGATTATATGCCTTTGCATTACAGGTGTTTGCCATTATTTTATCTAGCGAAGGAAGAAAAATTGAGGCCGGAGCTATGCATGGATTTTCATGAAAGATATAAAAATTTATTCGCACATGGGAACTTGGAAAAATGTGAATAATCTAGTTTGAGTATGTAAATTCTTCAACTGTTTTGGTATGAAATTCTGACCCGTTCTTGGTTTATTCTTATAATTTACTATATATTCTATTGCGAAGTTGTGATTGTGAAATTATCATTTGAAATATGATCTTATTATTATCCTAAGCAATGTCTTTATGTAGATAGTTGGCCTGATTCTGGTAAAGCCTCCTACATTCTTACTATAATCTCCCTGCAGCAAGTTCTATAGTGATAAGAACATATAATTTAAATGGTTGCAAGTAGCTGAGTGATTTTTAAAGATCTTCCATGGTTTAGACTCAACACTAGTTGAGGTTGTGGATATATCACTGTTATCTGAACTTTGTATTACATTTGAATTTGCACAGTTGCTACATATGATTTTGTGCTTTGTTGTTTATTTGTTAGTACTATTCCTAGTATAAAGCTTTCCACAATCTAGTGAATTTTCAGAATTTCTTGTCATTTTATTAGTGATTCCTGATATTTAAGTGGGAAAATATAGAATCAGCTTAGTTTTTTCTATCTACTTAGGCGTTTAGGCGATATGAACTTGAGAGAACCAATGCCCAAAAGCATTGTTCAGGTGGGAAATCCGAAGTTCATATATATATATATATATATATTGAACTCTCAATGTGGGTTACAATAGAAGACAAGTTCCACATCTAGTCTTGCAATTAGGATCCTAACATTAGGCCCCACATTTCCTATATCTTTAGTTAGTTTGAGTTCCAACTAGAGTTCAATTCAAACTCAGGGCCTCAAGACCCTAGAAATAACTCCTAAATCTCTGAGCAATATCATTTGCAGAGATCCATGATCCCTGCTTTGTTCTCAGGTTAAGCGTGATAGAAATCTTCTCAACCAGAGGTGTTTAGATGCTGTAAAACTTCCAATGTGCGAGATTTTGTCATTGTGACTGTGATAAGTAGACCATTCACTTTCGTTCTATATATCTTGTCTATCTAAATTGTACAATCCAATGTAGAATGTGAAACCAAATTTTGTCAAAGGGATAGCCTTCGCAGAACATAGTGTCAGAATCTAGGCCAGCAGATTGCTGTTAGAGTGATTGTGATTTGGCTCAAAAAGCTCACCTGCTTTAGGTGCTTGCTGCTTTGAGCATCTATATTGATGAAAAAGTGTCAAAGATAATATGTAAGAATCCTAGCTAGTGATTGCTTTCATGTCAGGTCCAAATTAATGAGAGTTATTGTCATCAACTTGCATTTGGATATATGCTTTAGAAGATGCTAACATGAACAATAGCTAAGTCGAAACCGAAATTCAAACATTTGGAATTTTGAATTATTAGGAAACAAGTTTTTTTATTCTTCATTTTACGAAAAGTCCTGAATTTATTCCTAATCCATTTCAAGCTTGTAGTTAGGTTTGAGATGGTGTTGAATCGCAAACATTCATGATCATAAGTTTGCCATTCCATTGATTACGGGGTAGAACATACTAGTAATAGTAGTAGAAGGAATTATATATGAATTATTGAGGAATCCCGTTTCTGGGTGATATAGGTTAGAATTCTGGGTTTTAAATTGTTGATGATTGCAATGCCGATATCTAGTCTGTTTTCAGAATATGATCAAGAACACAACAGTTACAGTTGCTGAAAAAATGTTAGTGTCAATCCCATCCTATCAATGTATTACAATCGCAGGGATTCTTCATTTCGTATCAAGATTTAACCTTTTTTACCTATTCAAATGATGGGGATTCGAACTTATGACTTATCTCATGTGAGCGATTCGACCAAGTAGGTGGTCGTCGCGAGCTACTAGAGCTACCTTACACTACATGTTTTCTTTGTTTGTTTGAAAAAGAAAGCCAGCAATTATGTTCTGTAATATAGACATTGAAAGGTGCAGGAATAGAATACACACCGAATTTTCTTTATTTTTATGAAAAAAGAAAATATGAAAATTCCTCTGCATGTGCCATTAAAGAGCCTCGACACGTCGTTTACGTGCGCAACAAATTCGCACGCCGACTCCTTTGTCTGTTTCGTTTTTCAACTTTGTAATAAACCGCTCCACCACTTTCTCTCCACTCTTATCTCATCTTCTAATTTCAAAATATTTTTGTACAATTATTTTTATTGATTGTTTTTGTCTTTTGTCAAATAATTTTATTTATAAAAACAACTGTAATTCATTGCAAAAATGCATATAAAAATCAAAATTATGTTTTCAAATCTTTAATTGCATTGTTAAAATTCTTTTGGTGCAATAATTTTGGGTCTTAGAGCCATTAGAGGGCTGTTAGGAAAATGGTTTTAATAAGTAAAATAATTATAAAAAAAATATACATTGTCTAAAATTATGTTAAAGAAAAAACAAATACTTAATTAATTTATTTTATAAAAAGTAGCACTTTGTTAATTTATTTAATAAAAAATATCACAAATAAAAAAAAAGTCTACAACTATTGTATATTTTTTAATATAAAAAAAAATTCTCAGAATTATTATGCAATATTTGTACCAATTAACCAGTGTATGATTATATCATTAATTTAAATTGAGTTTGCCTTATAATTAAAATGACTTAAGCTAATTTATAAGGATTACCTTCCTTATTATAAGCCTTTTATATTATTTATATTTAGTATACCATCACAGAATATGATGTATATTTTCACATATAATTACATATAATTATTTTCTTTCTTCCTTGTTTGCCATTAATCAATTATGATTAATGAAAAATTTAGGGCTAAATTTATTCTCTCTTGAGTGAAACCAATTTCCATAGTAAAAAAATTCAATAGAATTGAACATGTTCACTTTTTTACAATGGAATACAACAGAAAAAAAAAAAAAAAAAGGAAGGAGTCAAATTTAAAAGGACCATCATCATCGACAAGAGGAATCAAAGATAAATTTATGGCGCCACAGTAAACTTTAGAAAGTGAAAATTTACAATTGAGTATTTATTTCATCTGACTATTTTACATAAAAAGCAATTGGCCTATTAGCTCAGTTGGTTAGAGCGTCGTGCTAATAACGCGAAGGTCGCAGGTTCGAGACCTGCATGGGCCAATTAAATTTATTTTTATAAATATTGTTCAATGCCTACTAATATTTTTCAGCAGATCTGCAATGACATTTGTTTTATTTTGAATATTGCATTTGGCGTCTTGGGTGGTTTTTTCTGAGCAATAGCCTATGTTATTGGTTTTTATGGATGCATTTGTTTGATGATTATTTTTGGTAATTTTAATTTGTTTCAAATATTTTTCAATTATCTATTTTAAAAATAAATGGGTTTTTGAATAAAAAATAAGTTTTTTTTTTTTATCATATTCAATTTCTTTTAATTTACTTAACTAATATGAGATTAACTATTAAGCTTAGTCACTTTAACATATAATATTTATACTACTAATTTATGATCTATATTTATGCAAATGTATTACACAACTCACACATTCAAAGATTGATGAGCATGAGACTTTGAACCCTATAGGTTTGGCCTCTGCACTTAAGTCCTCACTACTGCACCAACCCCACCCCCTTGTGCACAAACTGACTAAGCACAATTTTATAAAAAATTAATTTATACATTTTTATATATTTTCCCTCATTATTTAATCAATCTACTGTTATATTTTGATAAGGTAAAATATATTTTCGGGAACTGGGGGGAATGCATGTCACTCTTGGGCCTCTTCTTGTTTTGTAAACGGTAAAATAGAGGTGTTTTGAGTTTAGTTGATGCACCAACGATGTCGTTTAGTGTGTCACTGACCCTACAAGCTACAACAACGCCCGTGATTGCGGTTTCAAAATGTGTTTTTTGATTCCATGTGTGACAGACCAATCCCGTCTCTTTAAAGCTAATTCACCCTTTTACTTTTTTTTTTTTTTAATTTAATTTAATTTTTTATTTTCGGGATAATTTACCCACTAATCAAGTAATCACTAATCATTGGGTTTGTTTGGGCACTTTATCGTCTAACCTTTTTGCACCTTTTATGGTACCACCTTTCTCTTCCTTTTTTTTTATTAATTAATTTTTTAAATTAATAATTTTAATTTTGCTAAAATTTATATCATAATTATCACTTGGAATTTTTTTTTAACAAAATTCCACAAGATAAATATATTTTGTAATTATTAAAAAGAAAAAAAAAGAAACATTAATATCTTAAAACTCTTGATAGTAATATATTAAAGTAATTTTAAAGCGTAAAATTAAATACTAATAAAAAAACCGTTGAAAATCTTTTATCATATTTACTAATATTTTCTTTATATATGTATGTCAAAGTTTGACTTGCTAATATCAACTTTTTTTTTTAAAAGATATTTAATTAGAAATTAGAGTTTGAAGATAAGTAATTGATTTAAAAAAGATTTATTCCATTTTCAAAAAAGAAAAATAAGCTTTATCCAGTTTTTAAACATATTTTACATAAATTAGAAATAAAAAAATAGCGAAACCTTCTTTTTTTTTTTTAGCGGAATCTTCTTTGTTTATTGTTTTATCCATTCTTTGAAATTATTTAAAAATTATCCTAAAAACTTATTGAAGACTTTAGAGGGTAAAGGAGTAAATATAGGTAAGTGGGCATGTACAGTGATGAGCTGGCGCATTAGGATGGTTTAACTCAATGGACCAACATCTTTTGCGGCTTCCAGGTGGCATACAGCTGTCTCGAATCTCCTTATTCCATATCAATACGGCGTCATTTTACATCACCCCTTACCCCTCCTCGTTCTTTTCTCTTTACCAAATTACCCTCGTCGGACCGTTTTATAACCTCCAACGGTCACTTCTGCACCCGAAAAACAACAAAATTACTGTCAGCCAATGCTCTGACCGCTGGACAAATTTGTCATTCTAGCCCAATTAAGAAACTTTAGCTTGTAAATTCGTTGTTTTTGTTGGGGTATTTAGTCATTCAGGATTTTATGAAAACAAATCAATAAAACCTCAACAACAGGGTAGGAGGAGGAGGAGAAGAAGTAAGGAGAAGGGTGGAGGGAGAAGAAGAAAGAAGATATACTAAAACCCTGGTGCATTGCTAGAGATTACTAAAGAACTGAGTTATGGGCGAGTCAAGTGACTCGGTTTCTATTGATATTGACATGCTATCTTTTGAAGGAAAGGTAACGAACTAGAAATAAACAAGCAAACCAACCAAGAAATGCAGATTTTTCTCTTTACTCGCCTTTAATGGCCAGTTATAAAATTCTGGAATTGGGTTTTTATTGATTTTCTTTTGGTTGCAGGAATATGTTGTCAAAACTACTAGAGGTTCAATTTCAGTATATGTATGTGGTGATCAAGAAAAGCCTGCTTTGATTACTTACCCAGATGTTGCTCTCAATTGTATGTTTCTTTTTTTATTTATTCTGTTTTGCTTTAAGATATTAAGTTTAGTGGGTTTTCATATTCAGTTCGTATTTCTTGAAATTGAATCATTTTTGGGTTTCTTAAGCTATCTTGTTACCTAATTGATGCTATATGCTCATTTTCTTGTAGTTAGCTCTAGTGGAGGGGACTTTTCTTCTTAGTTCTAATATAAGCATGTTTTTAATTATAAACTTTGATTGTGTTTGGCTTGAGATGTTTATGTGCTTCTACTGAATTTCTGACTTGTTTGAGTTTTTTTGGCTTCTTGGATTATCAGATATGTCTTGTTTCCAAGGTCTCTTCTTTTGCCCAGAGGCAGCTTCTTTGTTGCTTCATAACTTCTGCATTTACCACATTGATGCCCCAGGACATGAGGTTAGTGTCAGAGTTATTTGCACAGCTTTAGCTTGAGGATTAGTTGTTTAATTTTGTTTGTTTGGTGTCTTTTCCTCATCTTTACCTCTTGAAGAAACTAATATAGTCTCTTTCCGCCTTTTGTTCAAGAGTTCTTGCAGTTGGGAGCTGACGTGATTTCTGCAGATGCTCCATTTCTTAGCGTGGACGACTTAGCAGACCAGGTTGCTGAAGTGCTTGATTTTTTTGGGTATGTAAGCTCTTTTTTCCCTTGTTATAAGTAAATACAGATTATCTAATTCAATTCATATTGCATAATTTAATTTTGCAATGTTCCAATCATGGACCACTTCCATTATGTTTAGTAGATGATTTGCAAGTTCTGGTACTAGCTTTAATTCACTGCAGCCTCTTTGTTGTTTCAACAAAAATGGTTTGTCAGTTTTAAATACCATTGTTTCTGTCAAAATAACTTAAATAGCATTTAGTTTAAGCAGAATTAAAGGTACCTGCCCACCTTATAGATAAAACTTTCCTGCTTATAAATATGTGCCCACCTCGTTGACAAAGCTTTCCTGCTTCCGACATAAATCTTTCTTACTTGGTCATTTTTAGGTCTGACTCATTTATGGTTTCTAATGTTCATTTATGGCTATTTTCTCATATTGGTTTGCCTTACATCATGCTTCAACTGGGATTTAAATGTTGGCAGATTAGCTCAAATGTTATTTATTGCAATTAGCATAAGCTTTTCAATGAATGTTTTTATGTTATATATTTATTTATGTTTTAACTGGTTTTTTAAATCAGGGTGCGAGAGGTCCTGTGTTTAGGTGTGACAGCTGGTGCTTACATACTTACACTCTATGCTGTAAGTTGCCTAGAACTAGTTATTTGGTCAGATCTCCTTGTGAACACTCTGATTTTCTAATGGATATTGTTTTTTTTTTTGATTTTATTTCTCTTTTCTATGGCAGATGAAATATAAAGAACGAGTACTTGGATTGATTCTAGTGTCTCCTATTTGCCGAGCACCTTCATGGACTGAATGGATTTACAATAAGGTTTTGTTTGCCTCCATCTTTCATTTGCTCTAATACATAAAATGAAGAAAGGATAAGCAATAGTTACTAAAGGCGCTAGCAGGATCTATAGCTAATTTGTAACTGACCATCCCAGCAAAATAAAAAATGCTATGTGACAGGACATTAATATGTGCATTCAAATTGTGAAGTACACTCCCAACCTTTTTAAATTTTGTGAAAACATAACTAATGGAGATGCAAAAAAGAAGTCCATATCCCTAATGAACACATAAGCTTTGAAACACTTGAGGCTCATTTTGCTCCGTTGCTAAAATTGTTTCTTTGGTTGCTATAAGGCAAAAATGCAGCTTTTGCACACTAACTAAATGGAACTATGTGGCGGAGGACTACATTTAATCATTTGAAGCTGATAATACTAATTAAAAAAAAAAACATTGGCATGATGGGAATTAATTGCTTGTTGACTGTTATCCTAGTGTTTTCTGAAATTGTGCATTTTATTTTTTCAGGTGTTGATGAATTTGTTGTACTTTTATGGTATGTCTGGTGTTTTGAAGGAATGCTTTATCCAACGTTACTTCAGTAAGGTACAAAACAGTTACTTATTCTTGGAGTTCTTTCTGATCTCAGTATGTCTTGTGACACTCAAATTCGTAATGTAGGAAATTAGGTCTGGCACACAGGATGCAGAATCAGACATTATCCAAGCTTGTAGAAGGGTAAGGGCATTTCAGTTAAAATGACTTGTTCCCTTCTCTCTCTTTTTGACTCCAGAGGGTAAGCAGGGAAAACTGATTCCTACCGACATATTGTCAGAGCAATATGTGTTTGGAACTGTTATTATCTTAAGGAGGGGATGGACTATATGTGTATTCATGCAGTGAATTGATGTCAATTCCTTTTGATGTTTGGCCACAGTTGCTGGATGAGAGGCAAAGTTTGAATGTAATGCGCTTTCTTCAGGCAATCAATGAGTGAGTTCTTTGTAACTTCTTAAATATGTGTTTTGTTATCGCAAAGTCTCGTGCCTCTTGTAATTACATTGGCAAACCCATTTTTCCTTTGATGAATGATTAGATGCAACCTATTCAGAGCTTGTGAAATGCTTTTAATGCTGTTATAAAATTTCACCTGGAGTACATTTTATTTGGAGCAATTTATGAGCTGCATCATAAATGCTAAATCATGTGGTGACGCCAATGACCAACTGAATCTTGATGAATTTTTATTAAGCAGGAGGCGTGACCTTACAGACAGCTTGAAGGAGTTGGAGTGCAAGACGCTCATTTTTGTTGGTGATAGCAGTCAATTCCATAACGAGGCTGTGCATATGAGTGTCAAAATGGGAAAGAAAAGCTGTGCACTAGTTGAGGTAGGATGACCCAACTCACCTGTTGGCAGTTGTTTATCTACATGCTATTTTGCTGTGTTGTTGAGTTTTCGCTTTCACGCCCATTTAAGTAAACATTCTGCTTCAAAATCACATGCAATGATTCAAATCCTTTTCGTTTATTTTCCATTTTAATAACTGTAAAAATGATATCATATCAATGCATAGAGACTAAATCCCACTTAATGTCATTTACAGGTTCAGGCCTGTGGCTCACTAGTGACAGAAGAGCACCCATACGCTATGATAATCCCAATAGAATTCTTTCTGATGAGTTTTGGTTACTACAGACAACAGCATTTCGCTTCCTCATCGAGCAATGGCTCCAACCCAGCAAGCCCGTCAAAGCATTCTTGCATAGCACCTGAACTTCTCTCTCCTGAGAGTTTGGGAATCAAGCTTAAACCTATCAAAACACGCGTTGACATTGTAGTTTGATTGATGTGTTGAAAGACTAATATTCATTTTTAACTCAACAGTAGTACGATTTTTCGACTGGGGAGAAGTAGCAGCAGCATGGTTCCAGATTTGCACATAAAACCATGATAAGTGTAATATATGTAGGAAAGTAGAATGTATTCACATTCTTTGATTGTATTGGAAAGGGAAGATTTTGGAGTGTAGAAAGAGTAGGTTATATCCCAACAATTCTATTCTTTTCTGTAGAATCACTAATGTTTATGTATTTGACTATTCGTGACTTCATTTTTCTCTTAAAAAAAATGATTCTTGAACTGCCACTTGGTTCTGAAAATTTAAATACGTAATATTTTTTTGAGTATTGGTGATGGGGAATTGAATTATTTATATTTGTAAGATTAGTCATAATAATTATAAATGTTAAGCGAATTGGATTAATCATTCATTACTATAAGGAACAGTCATTCTGGATTAATAAAAAGAATATTAGTTAGAAGTAATGATTTTATTAATTCTTTGAATAATTATGAATTTATTTCACCTTTTATAAATCTTGATTCTTGTTTTAAAACAATGAATTGAAGATAGATATATGTGAGGTCAACTTTTTATTACAAATTCATAGTCAAACAAACATGTGATTGCTACAACAATAATAATTGAGTCACGTTTCATGTAATTACCATCCCTAATATTTTAATCATGACTTTGCCTATCTTTTCTCCACTTAAGTAATACATGTTTAGGACATTAAGTAATACTAATATAACGACTAATATAATAAAATTTATAGTTTAATCTAACATTAGTTATAAGTCCTTGTTAAGAAATGAAATTATGGCATAATTACAGTATCTACCAAAAATCATTTGATCTTTTCCCACATTTCAACGTTAGCCAACTATGAAACATCTGTCTTAAATTGTAAATGGTCCCCCTACTCCTAATTTTAGGGCCCATTAATTTAAAAAAATGGTACCGAATAGACTTTAGACTTTAGGGTTTGAGCCCAAAATTTACAAAATCGATCTTCCCGCCTTTCCCGCCCCTCTCTTTCTCTCTCCTCACCCTTTTCTCTTCTTCTTCACCACTATTCCTTTAACAGAGAGACACAGTGCCTCTGTGCTTCGTGTTTAAGCTATGAAGTGAGATTTCCGGTTACTGAAATGTTGGGGAAGTCTCCATGGAGCTGAATACACCTAATAAGAGCCAAACGGTTTCTGGTGCTTCTGTTTCTCAGTTTGAGGTCTGTCATCTTCAAACCCTAATTTCTCCTTCTCCTTCTCCCTCTGTACTTTATTTTTTATACCCTAGGAAAAAAGCTGCTTAATATTTACTGATTTACAAGCTCAATTTGGTGACGGTTTCTTCGATTTTTAAATTTGATTTTTATTTTGACTTTTGTTTGGATGAATTTGTTTCTATAGTAAATTTGACTTAAGTGTTTGTTTTATGGAATTTACGCTGCTTTCATCTGGTCTCCGAGACAGCGTAATGTGTTTCCTTTCTATATTTGTTTGAATTGCTTTGGAATTTTGAGGGAACCGCATTTAGGGTTTTTTTCTTTTTTTCTTTTTCCAATAGCTACTTTAATTGTATCTCTGAATACTAGTAAACCCTTGTTTTTCTTTTGGATGGCGACATAACTCGTTGCTTTAATGATTCTGGAGATTATGTAATTTGAACAGTTGAAAAGAAATGGAACAATAGTGAAAAAACAATTTATGGAATGGAATCACTCGCTCAAGGTTTCAAAAATTATGTCAGCTTACTGTAACGATAGTTTTCTTTCTGGTTTTTTAAATAGCTGTATGACTAACTTTGTATTGCGCTTTATAATGTTTTTCTTGGCTGAATTAGCAAAGTTGTTTATTTGATATATTTGTAATTCACTTTTACCATGATATGAAGAAATAATTGCTTTTAATTTGCAGGATTCTCCTGTCTTTAATTACATCAACAATCTCTCACCCATTGATTTAGTGAAGTGTGTGGGCACTGATCAAACATTCAACTCTCTTTCATTTTCATCCCCTCTATCGGTGTTTGCTTCACCAAAGCTCAATTCTCAGAGAGATGCTAGATCTCTTATTAGAAGGTAAGCCTAAGGTCCAATACGGTTTCCTGCTTTACCAGCTTATTAAACGAAAATGAAAAGAGTACTTTTTATTATTGCTTAGTTAAGTTTTACTTGTCTGTTTTTGTTGTTTTTAGGCGCCAATCCTTAGACTCATTCAAATCTGAGCTCTCTCAGTCTAAAGATGGAAACAATACAAGTGAAGGGGTTCCAGAAGCTGTTGAACTATCTAATTCATGTTCTGAACAGCTAGGAAGGCTGACTTCTAGTAGTTCTGCTACAGAGGTTACAGTCGATCCCGTCAATGAACAATTAGCATTAACCATTGAGCTGCCAAAGGCTTTCAAATGCAATAGTGCTGGCCCAGATAGTAAAACTGCACCTCCTGATGCAATTAGGACAGATAGTAAGCTTGAAACGAGTGATAAATCAAATGAGATACCTTATTCATATGAAAGTGAAAAACATTTGCGCAGAATCTGTCGAATTGATCAAAGTGAAGATGATGCAGGATGTGATTGGGTGGCAATGATTCCTGATGTCTCTGATATCTTGTGTTTTGATTCACCCATCAATGAAGAACACCCTGAAGAGCAGAAGATAGTGGATCCTGGGACAATATCTTTCGTATCAGATGTACTGCAAATCCCACAGGATGGTGCCAATGATTTGGAGAGTATGGAATGCATTGATAGTGCCAGTTCTCCTGAACACCAAACTGGAGAAAAAGGAAGTCAGTCATCAAAATTAGGAAAAGACGAGGCAGATAAAATTCCGGTTGTACTTTCTGGCACTTTACTGAACAGGCTAGCTGTTGATGATGCAGCCACCGAAGTGGATGCAAAGGGTAAAAAGTGCTTATCCGACTACAAGGTAAACCTTAAGATGAGCATCTGTTTACTCTGAGTGTTGCTCACACAATTATAAGTAAAGCTGACTGCTTTTGAGATTTAGGTACATAAACCAATGAAATCTTCCATCTAAATTTGTCATTTCCGAGAGAGCCTAATTGCCTCAGTTATCTTGATATACTTTATGAATTCATTTCAATGCTCTATAGCTTTTCAACTCAATTTTTTAATACAATATGACACTTAGCATTGTCCTTTATCTATGTTGATCAGTTTTAGTATCAAAAGATCCATGCTTTATCAGTTGACTTAGTTTAACTTGATTGCTATAAATTAATGGGATGAAACTAGACTTGCAACCTAATGTAAATGTTTTGATTTATGCAAAACTAGGAAGTTTCAATTTTGTAATAAATGTCGCATAATTGCAAAGCACCATTCACCGAGACAATATAAAGCTTTGCTTTATCAGTTGACTTAAGTTTTACTTGTTCATTAGCAGCAAAATAGGATACGAAGGCTGGTTTTTGAGATGGCCGGTGCTCATAAAAGGAAATCAGTATGTGAAAGCAATGGAGCTTCACAGATCTCAACGCAATCAGATGGTGGAGTTGCCCAGGTTGAAAAGCATTCAACTGCAAGAATATCCATGTTGTCAAGAAAGGGTATAGGCTTGCACTTGAATGCTCTGGCAACTGCTTCAAGTGATGGCAAAATTGTCAAGATTGAAAAACTATCTTCTACCCAAGAAATAAGTAAGCCAACCATCACACTGGTAATTTGACTGAGATACTTTTTGTTTATCTTTACCTTTAACACTTGTGGAACTGGAGACAGGTTTGGCCCTTTGTGATGTTAAAGATACGGTCGGTGAAAATGCTGAACAAGCACCACCGGATGTTACTGAAGACTTGGACACTAGCAGTCCTAGAATGAAAAGGTAATTCTAGAATTTATTTGTTCTGAAAGGTGAGTTAAAATTCCTTAGCCTGAATATTTTATTTAGTTTCTAATTGCTTGCAGACAGAGACTGGAACTTGTAGCAGCATCCTGCAAGCGTTGTAACTGTAAGAGGTCGAAATGCTTGAAGCTGTAAGTTCATTCATAATAAGTTTGAAATACCCTTACAGTCAATTGAATTATGTCAATTCTTACATTTATTGTAGCATAGTGGGCACTGTAACCAGGAAGTATAATTTTTTTTTTCTTTTTGCAAACCAAGAAGTATAATTATTGTGAATGTTATGTTATTTGCTACAGTTATTGTGAATGCTTTGCTGCTGGACTATACTGTATTGAGCCTTGCTCATGCCAAGATTGTTTTAACAAGCCTACTCATGAAGACACTGTTCTAGAGACCAGGAAACAGATTGAATCTCGCAATCCCCTTGCATTTGCTCCTAAAGTGATTAGAAGCACCGATTTTGTTTCTGAAGTTGGGGTTAGAAATTCTTCCTCTAGCTAAGCTACTTCACTACGAGTCATGCAAGCATCTGAACAATTACATTCCGTCCTTTTATTTTGTTGGAGCATGACCTTACTTGTGTGGCAAAGCCCCATTACATTCTGTCTGTCTTATTTTGTTTCTGCATGGTATCATTTGTATGGCAAAGCCAATAATTATCTGTTGCTGGCTGTATCATAAAAATGGTTACATTTTGGTGGCTTTGGATGCCTATTTACTTATTTCCGTTAATTCTTCCTACAGGATGACACTAACAAAACTCCGGCTTCAGCCAGACATAAAAGAGGATGCAATTGTAAAAAATCAAGTTGCTTAAAGAAATACTGTGAATGTTTCCAGGTTTTTCTCTCATCTCTTTCCTTGTGTAGTGTGTTTATCCCATCTTAATATGGACCCCTTTTTCTGTGTATAAAGGGTGGAGTTGGTTGCTCTTCCAACTGTAGATGCGAAGGCTGTAAAAACACTTATGGTACAAAGAATGGTGAGGTTTTATACCATGACTTGTTAAAATCTTGTTGAAATCCTAGAAGTAGAAACCTCCAACCCTGCATATCATACCTGTTATCCTTAGATATATTGGTACTTATTGGTTGATTTGCTTTCAACTTGTTATAGGAGCTGAAGAAGAGGATGAACTTGAAGGTGTAGAGTCTGAAATCCTTGAGAAGAATGCATCAAATGTGCATATGCAGAATAAGATAGGAGTTGAAGAACAGAGCGGAAATCTTCCGATACATGCTGAAACTGCTAGGTTCTCTCTTTCAATATTATATAGTCAACTGATTTGACTAATTATAATATAACATACTAACGAAAAGTGTTCTTATTTATTAGGTCTTCAATTAAACTGCCAATAACCTTCAACGGGAAACTTTCAAGAAATCTTCAAGTCTTGGGAACATCAAATCAAATTAGCACCAGTCAAAAGCCTGGAACAGGAGGAACTTCAAGCCAGCCAAAATTTGAAACACATCTGCAGGCAATTCCAGAAGAAGAAACTCCTGAGATTCTGACAAGCAATTGCTCACCAACAAGTGTTGTCAAGTCAGGCTCTCCAAACAGCAAAAGGGTTTCTCCACCGCATCATGGGTTTGGATCATCTTCTATGTGGAGGAGCAGCAGAAAGTTGATTCTAAGGTCTGTCCCACCCTTCCCATCTCTCAACTCACCCCATCAGCGATGACAGAACAGAATCCTCCTCCATTAGAATTGTTGTCGCAAATCATAAAATGAGGCACTCTGGTTAGTATGAACCAAATATAGGTATCGCATGTACAATATAGTAGTGATGAGAATTTTCCCCGCTGTTGATATCGCTATTTTCCATGGTACCTAAAAAATTCACGTACCTCGAATCTACGGCTCATTATCTATATATTAGTTGCGTCTCAAAAATGTAATGTAATGTTCCATGTACCTGTAACATACCTCTACACTTTCTGTAAGTCATAGTTAAAGGAATATTTGTTTGTTAGTTTCCATACCTCTAGAGCATGTTATTTTTTTTCTTTCTTTCCGGCAGAAGAATTCACTACAACTTACATACGTTAGTATACAACCAAGCTTTAAGCCTATACTAGTTGGGTTAGCTATATAGATATTATTTTTTGAAAAAATAATGACTTATATAATCAAAGTATAAATAAACAAATAAATATAAAAAATTGAATAAATAATAAAATTATCAAACTAAGTAGATTCTAGGACATGGATGTTACGCTTCCATTAAACTCATATCTATGTCTAAAATCTGTAGATCTAACAATAATTTCTCTACACATTCTTAAGCCGACTTTCACCCTCTTAATGCCCTTTACGGGCAGGTCTATGTATGGTATGCCCAAACCACTTCTGCCTAGTATGCTCATTCCTAATCTTGTTCAACCTAGTATGGCAACATCCATCTCAATATAAGCATTTTTGCCATATTCATCTTATTAATATGTTGTGAGTACCCAACATTCATTCTCATATAGCATTATAGAATTTACCTTTCACTTTGTAGGTATTATATCCTACTTGTATTTATTTTGTGGTTCGCATCATCCATACGACTTTCATTAATAAACACCGCCCCGACCCCAAATGCGTAAAATGATTGGTCTTGGGAACTAAAATACCACCTAGCCTACTACTTAACTTAAAACCCGTCTTTTAAGGGTTTTCCTCCACATTTCCTGCTTATGATCAAGTACATTACTGGTTTCATTAATCAGCAAAATATCATCACCAATATAATCTTATAGGCTCTGAGAAATCTCATCCATAACCATGGTAAACAATTTTGGACTTAGATGCAAACCAACAGAAAAAGGGAAAGAATTTGTCGCCACCCGGTATTTAACACTGGTTGATGCATTTCATACATGTCCCAGATAATGTTCATTCATTAATAGGAATCCCTTCTAAAAAATCCACCATAGGACTTCTCTCTCTATACCTTTTTGTAGGCCTTCTCCAAGTCAATGAACACTATTAACAGACCATTTGCATGGAGAGAACAATCACAAAATGACGGGTAACACAATAGCCAAATCAACTTAAGAAGAGGGGGGGTTCAAAAAATAGAGTTACGGGGCTAACATTCACTATACCGCCTACTACCAAAAACACTTGCAATTTCAACAAATATATTGGCAGAAAAAATAAACCATGCATAAAACTATAATCGCTGGTTTGTCTATAATTGGACTATCAGCAGTCCATACAAATTGCAAAATGAAAACTAAGGACTATAATTCATAAACCACTTTCATCCCAAAAAACATGTTGCAAATCAAAAACATAATGTAGTATTAGAGAATCTCAGTACATATGGAAAAACCTAAATCGACCATTTCATATTTCATATCTTGGAAACCACACGTTGGTCATAGCTCAGCATCTCAATTGAATATCCAAAAGAACAAAACTTCTAAGTACTAAATGCTCATAAGTCTTAAAAGAAAAAAAAGAAATATGACAATATAAAATACTCCTTAGGCTGCACCAACAACTTCTGTCTCTCCCTCAACAATTGTTTCTTCAGCTGGCCTGTCCAACTTAACACCAATATCATCAGCTGAATAGTCACCGTGAACCTGAGCAAACAGCAGGATCAATGAGTCAACACATCCACTGAGTTTAGTAACAGGATGATTGAGAATATACAAAAACATGAGCAGGATGCTAGAAAATATACCTCCATCAACTTTCCAAGGTCAAATTTGGGGGCCTTCAAGATCTTGACCTTGCGGATGAAGACGTTTTGAAGGGGGTATATGCTGGATGTTGCCTTCTCTATCTCTCTGCCAATCATTTCAGGGATGAACTTAGCTACAAGTTCTTTCAAATCACATGATGAGGCCTGATTAATCATGATTTCCCTCATCTTTCTGCGAATCTGACATCAAAAAGAACAAGGCAAGGCCCAAGAGTTAATAGGTGCAGATTGCACAAAAATTGAAAACATCATGGGAGGAAATATATACCTGGCGGATCTGACTGGACTGAGCATAGCAAGTCCTCTTGACCTGGTTGGCCCGTCTCTTAGTGAATGCAATGCAAAACAACCTCAAAGTGTAATTATCAGTTGTTTTCACATCAACATGGGCTTCAATCAGTGTTTGCCACTTCCTGACAAGTGATCTCAACTTATCGGTAGTGAAGTCCATTCCCTAAAATTAGAGGAGAACAATCAATTTGTGTTGCACAGAAAGATCAGAACATTTAGAAGCAAAAAAAAACTTGACAGTCCAAAGATTTATGTCAAAATTGTTATCACGATGCAACTTACCCAGAAGTTTGTAAGCACATTCTTTCCTTGGACATCCTCAGCTCTGAGACGGATCTTCCTGTAGGCATTATCTTCATCCTTTTGAAGATCAGCCAAAGATACTTCAAACACCCTATGTTTCAGACCCTCTGAAGCAATCTGTTGAATAAAAACATTTTCAGATCAATGCAAAATAGTTTCATTATTGTTTTCTGAAAACAGGGGAATTGCAAACATTTCTAGTCTGATTTATAAATAAAGTCCACAGCAAATGTGCAAATAGATTTGCATACGAAATTAAAACTTAATTCCACTCCCAAGTTCCTACAAAATTAAACATCCTAAATTTTTTTGTTGTATAATGGATAAGTATCTTTCAAACATGTTTCAAGTTCAACTCATATTCATTGTTATTCTAATTATGCCAATATGCTACAATGAAAATAATAGCAATAAAATTGCAATTGGATTGTCTTGAAACAATAGATTCAAATAAACAAAACAAGCCTTAATCATTTTTGGGCTAACTTGCAAATACAACGCAAATTAGAGTATATAAGATTGGAAACAAAATACCTTTGTTCCCTGAGTTCTGGTGACAAGAGTTTTGCCAACACTTCTGACATTGAAGACAGAAGGTGCCTTGATGTCATACCAGTCCTTCTTGGCAAAAGGATCAGCTCTGTTACATTTACGCACCAAAACTCAACCATCAAGAACAAAAAAAAAAACTTCCATAAATATACTTAAAAAGCACAGATCTTTCCTCCATTGAATTTGTACAAGCTATTTAGATAACAAATCGAGTTTCCAGTAATTAACACAAATTCGAATAGAGAAAATCAAAACTCCTATTGCAAACATGTTATAAAAAGATTTAGGGTTATTAAGAATCAACTTACGCCTTCTTCTTGCCTCCCTTCTTTCCCTTGGATATACGCTTGTTCTTTCTGAGAAAAAACAAAAAAACGAAACCAAATTATTTCAATGTTCAGACATTACTATAGATAGAGTGAACGATTATTAAGCTTCAGATAGAGTTGTACCCAACGGCCATGTTTTCCGAGCTGCTGCTGGTATTAGGGTTTGGCTGCCGTTTGGAAAATGCAGTGAAAACTAAGCAGAGCAAGAAGAAAAACCCTACTAGGGTTAGCTCTTATATCCACCGAGAGTTATATAACGCCCTCGGTTTATTATTTATTTACTAAAATGACTCTGGGCCTTACTAAAATACCTGTGGGCCGCTTAAGTCTGGCTTCTAGGCTCTTACTAGTTGTTCGAAACAAAAACGTTGGAATTAAATTAGTTGCATTTTTATTAGAATAATAGTAAGATTGTTGTAAATAAATAATGATAATTAAATTAGTGTGGATGACAAAATAAATCAACCACCCACCTAAATGTTGAAATTAAATGTTCAATGATCCAAATATTGAATTTTAATTACCCTCATGCCTATAAATAAGCATTTAATTACACTAATAAGTACATGATTTTATAATATCAGATATATATATATATATATATATATATATATATATATATATATATATATATATTTTCGCTTTCCTTATCTCAGCCATCCAATTTAAGAATGGATCGATAGAGCCAATAAATAAATTTTAAATACAATTACTAATGAAAACAATCAAATATTAGAATCTAACAATATTTTTATGAAGTAAAATAAGCTTCATCTGCTTTAGAAAAAAAGAAACTTATATTACCCAATTATTTCTATAAAAAAAAATATTTCTCAATATCTTACAGTTTGCCCAGTGGAGTGGACGATTCTAAAACTATAATGTCATTTCAAGGATTTAAATAAGAAAATGAAAAAAAGGAAAAACAATAATCCATGGAAAGAAAAATAAGGAGTTGTTTAAATAATATGGTATCTGAAACATTCATGGTGAAGATTAAGTTATGATGAAACTTTCAAGCTTTTCAATGCTGAACTGAGCACGGAAAGCTTGCTAGAAGCTCTTTGCTTGTAGTCTTTCTCTAAGGCTGCTGTTGCAAGTGATTGTAGCTCTGGACCTTCTTTGTCTTCCTTGTTTCGCCCTTTTGCGAGCTGGGTTATGGCAGAGGTACACTGAACAAGAAGGATCATTGTACTCTTTAAGAAATACATTTCAGAGATCAAGTAATGAAGACGACTACTTTGAAAATATATGAAATCTAATGCCAACCAATAGAGGGATTGAGAAGCTTACCAAACAAATGCCTAGAAGTGCTCTGGTGTTCTTGCCTCCGGTCAACTCTATAGTGGATGAATAATATTTCTTAGCTGCTTGTAGGTTTTCTAGACCGCCAAGAGTGTAAAGCACCTGTTAAACCAATAATGCATAAATACTCAGGTGGTTAAACCAATAATGCATAAATACTCAGATGGTTAAACCAATAATGCATAAATACTCAGATGGTTAAACCCAGAAAATTGATGTGGTAAAATTGACAGTCAATGTTGTCTTCAAGCATACACTACTCAGATGGTCAATAGTTACAGAGCGTTAAAAACAAGAGGGGTCTAAGGTACGCCTATGAGGTATGCATAGGTATTTTCCATTTATAAATGATCTATATCTTGAGAAGCCAAGCTGCTTAATGGAAAGAACAGACAGTTGTGTAGCATTCGCAAATCAGGAGATAGAAAATTCAATTGTATCTTGCTTCACATATTGTTCACAAAATACTATTCTACTCTTCTACAGCTTCATGAATTGCTTAAGCCACAAAAAAAGGAGAAAAAGAGAAGGTTTTAATATTTATGCAAAAAGATAATAACCAGAGCCGACAAGTTACTTACATCAGCATAGGCTAAATGATATAAGGGAACAGTAGGTTGAGATAGTATTAGCTCCTCATAGCAGAAGGCTGCTTGTTTGTACCTAATTTATCAATCAGATCCATAAATTAAACTCCAATAAAGTGTCCAGTTGCGATAAGACTGAAGGAATTCAGCGGACAATAACTTTCTTAACATACAATAAAGGAACTCACATTTGTAGAGAAACATATATCTCTGCAAGCTCTCTCCAGGCATCAGAATCCGCCATAAATCTAGCAAAGTTGGGACGGAATAAACAACAAGAAATGAAAACTCAGAGGTGCACTCGGCTGATATATTATCACAACCACAAGAATAAGGGTTTTCAGAGCTTCCTCACATTTCAAGATATTTGTTGAGCAATTCAATAGCTCCTGAGATGTTGCCTTGCGCTTTTGCCATGGCTATCCTCCTCTTATGTATTACCTGCTTAAGAAAATCAATGAATATAAACGTCCTCTTTTTGGCAATGAAAGCCTCAGTTCATTTAATTATCAATGTGTACCTGATCCAGTGGATTATCCTCTAGCAGGCTGGAGTAAGCCTTTTCTGCCTCTGCCCAGGATTCCTTTGCTTCAAGTAACATTGCCTCCAGCCTGCCTGTAATATGGTCCAAATAGCATGAACAAAAATTCCTTCTTTCTATCTCTATGCCTTTAGCAGCATTAAGAAACCCAATATACAGCCAAAAAATACTGAATATGCACATTCTCAATATACTACAGCTGCTTATGAGTAAACCCAACAATGTTTACAGCAACACTACACATATATATAATCCTCTAGAACCAAAACTTGCAAATTAGATAAATTGATCCTAGCAATCATACAGGTCATTGCTCATTGATGTGTGCTAGGAAACAAAATGCCCAAATGAGAACATGTCAAAGACAAAATCCTATTCCATCCCTATTAGCACACCATCAAAGCTGAAAGTCTAATTAAGACTGCCCAATGGGATGTTGCTGTGGGATCGCCAATCATGCATTTGGATTGGTCACTTCAATATAAAATTTAGAATTTATTCTTCTTATTGTTGGTTATTATGAATCTATTTTAGGGTTCATTTAACTGTTCTGCTTCTTAGATTTCAGTTTTAATAGTTTCTTGTGTCTGCTTATGAGCATCCTAGTTGATTCTGAGTGTTGGCCTATGAAGATTCAAGATGCGAGTTGCGAGCAAACAATTGCTAGAAGGGTATTTGCTCTGTTTCTCTCCTACATTAGCAACAATTGAAAAACAAATAGTAATAAGAACGTTGACAACTCCATGCCTATATATCAAGGTGTGTGCCTTAGTTTCTGGAAAAATTGCTACAGACATACTAAAACTAGTGTTACCAGCACAGGAAAGGAGAAAGGCTCGGGTGCAGGGATTTCTTAAAGCACAATTCATGGGAATGAAACTAGGACAAATAAGTAAGACAATGGTGAAGTATACAAACAGCACTGCATGTAGGTTATTATGTCTTACCAACTCTTTTGCTCTCTGGAAATCTCTTCTGCAACACACTTACGCAGTCCTGCAAAAGGTTCCAGGATCAGAAGTTCTTCAATTTTATACCGCTTTCAAGATAGTGTATCACAAAATGCCGAAGTTGGAATAATCAACAAATCACTGTGAATTAATCACTCTGCTTAAAAGTAATATTATGTATTATTTAGCATGGAAGATGAAAGGAGGGTCAAACATGGATGTGAATGAGAATCTTTGGACTAATGATACCGCTTAAACCGTGAGGAGCAGGAGCTACTGCATAGATAATAATCAATGCCTTCAAAGATAACTAGGATGACACACCAGTTGAAACAATGAATTGTAATAATACTCAAATGAGGAAGCCAATCATAAGACTGTAAAGATCAAACCATGCTTATAAAAATGTATGACCTGATGAAACATCTTCAATCTGAAGTTACAATATACGAGTATTCATGAAATAGAAATTAATACTTCCATCATCTATCGTCTAGATTCATTTTCCTAAAAATAAAATGAGGAAAGGCTGTAAAATGAAGATGGAGGGAAAAGCAATACCTTTGCAACATCAAGATATTGGCAGTCCATAGCTGCAACTGCCACTTGTTCATACAGGGTCCATTCTACAAAAAAAAAAAAAAAAAATCTCCTCTAGTCAGAAGCACTATCAAAAGTTGCAGAGCAGCAACATCCAGGAAACAGGAAGATGAAGGGAAAACTTCAAATTTTAGAGAAACTGTAAGTCTTAATACTTGTTTGCTATAAATGAACTCCGTAATTTTATGGAATTCATTTACAAATCCAAATTTTCAGGTTTGCTATAAATTAATTCCTTTGAAATTCCCTATTCTTAATTATATAGCATTGGTTGTACTTCAATCAAATGCTAACGGAATCAGAGGAATTTAAAGAAAAATTATTATGTAAAAAAAGTGTACAAGCTACTAAAGCTGATAAATTATAGATAGAAGATAGTGAAGCTGCATACTTTAAAATTAATTCTGCCATTGATCTAAACATGAAAATTCATTTACCGGAATTTTTAAATGCAGTTCATTTGTGATTCCAAACAATATGGCTACTATTCCAATTAGGACATCAATTTTCTTTCCATTTAAAAACCGTATAGATAAAAAAGTATAAAATATTAAACTCAAAACACAGCAGTTTCAGCTACAAGATCAACATAAGCCATATCCTAATCTGGGCTAAGAATCATAGATGAAAAAATCACTAATCTCGACATGGCATGCTGTTTTCCAATAATCTACGCACAAATTGTACAACAGCAGAGCTGATGCTTTCGATTGATATCTTGGTGTTTACTTTCTGGTACTTCCAGGTTCCTCCTATCTCCAAATAAGCAACCCAACGCAGCCTTTTAACCATAGTCAAACCCACTGGCTAAAAGGTCAGAGACTCAAAAAGCTCTTTGCCTTGTTTTATGTGGAATTTCATATATATAGCCAATCATCGCAAAACTTCAAGGTTCAAAATCCCAATGATTCGACAATCAACAAACAGTGCATAACTTTATTTCAATTTGCAGATTAACACTGGCTTCAGACACAATTCACATCAACCTCAAAACTCATCAAATTACTTTAAAAACCGTAAAAATCACTACAATTTAACCAAAACCCAAAACATAAAATCACCCAAAAAAAAAAAAAAAAACAAAGAACCTCAAAAGATTACTCACCTTCAGAGCCAATACTAGATCTTTTCTTGAGGTCATTCAAGATCAATAAACCATGTTTCAAGACCTTATCTGATCTTCTAACCTTGAGCTTCCTAACCAAGCAAAGATACTCCCATGCCCCTCCACCTCCATGCTCCACTTGACTTTCCAACCTATTCAATTGTGTCTCCTCTGTTTTAGTCACCATAGTATCACTCCTTCTCTATCTCTCCGGAGAATGTGCGGAGCAAACTATGTCTCCCTGATCTCAATCTCAGACTTTGGCCGGCGGATCTGTATGGACATGTACCGTTAACAAGGAGGACAAGAGAGAGATAGTTGTGCGAACTGACTACCCTCTCTTCAGCACTTGTTTTCTGCTTTAGGTTAATTATTATTTAGCCCCTAAAGTTTCAGTTGATGGACACATTAAGACCTTTAATTGTTAGGTTTTTCAATTAGCTTTTATTATTCGACTAATGTTACTTTTTTTTTTTTCTTGTTTCAAATATTTGACTATTGTAACTATTCATATTTTGTTTACTCCAACTATTTTTTTTAAATGAAAAATAAATTTCACTAATTAATAATATTAATAATAAAAAATATAATCATATGAGATATGAAAAATAATAAAAAATTAAAACTTTTGTAGGTCTTCCAATCTTTAATATAAGAGATTAATATTTGAGATAAAAAATAGTATTTTACATTAAATAATAAAATAAAGTTTATGAAATACTAATCTAAAAAATTATGTGTTTTTCGAAAAATGCAGTATTTGAAACACATAAAAAAATATATTAATGACGGAACATATACTGCACTATCACGTTTCATCAATAAGAAATTAATACTGCGCTTAAAGATATGAGATTTCTAAACAAAAAAGATCGATAATTTTTGTTTATCTCAAACAATCAAAATTAAGTAAAATAATCACAGACAAAATAAATTGCGTCAATCAAAAATTGATTTAAAACTTATTGAAAATAATTTAAACTAAAAGAAAAGGAAAAATAGAAATATCATCTATCAAAAAAGGTAGATGGTGGCTCAAATATAAAAAATAAGAGAAAGCGTTAACACTATTACTCAAACTTATTTTAATTTATGCTCGATAAGCATAATATAAATGTGTGGTAAAATCTATAATTGATAAAATAAGAGTTCAAACACTGTTTGATTAAACAGTGTTTGATTAAATTGTTTAATATCGTATGTAGTTAATAAGTTAATGAGTTTATTTCAAATAATCAACTAATAATAAGAAAACTGATTATGGCATTAAAGGAGTTGAATTGAGTTAAATAGTGCTAAGCTAAAGTTAGGCATGTTTAATTATGATTTTGAGTTCGAAGTTGGAACTCGGTTCGCGAGCTTGTTCGAAACTCAATTTGTAAGTTCATTATGTCTATTTGCAAAACAACATCATTTTGCACACATAAGCATTTTTTTTTTTCGTTTTATAAACGTTACAAACAAGTAAACCCGTGTATTTGCTCAAAAAGAAAATGACGAAAATATTTGCAAACACTTAACTGATATTGTACGTGAAGCAGTTTACAAGAATATAAACAAAGTTCAAACTCAGTTCTTTTAGCTAAATAGATGAACTAAAAAAGTTAATTAATGATAAAAAAAAAATAGCATTTTTATTGTTCAAACTCCATTTGCTAAAAACTATGTTAAAAGTAGTTGATGAACACAACCTTCTTAGTTCGCAATTAGAAATGGTTTGGCCGTTTGGGATGGGATAGTGAATTTTTAGCAACTGCTCGAACCGATTTCAGTTTGGTTTGTATGGATATTTTTGGCGGTTTTGTCTTTGTGAACACTACCCAAGATGACGATGCCAAAACGGAACGTTTTGAAGAAGCAGTTAACTGTGAAGTAAACTAAAACCCCCAAATGCGGTGGCTCAGTTCCCTTTCAGTTCTAAAACCCTGCCCGTCGTCATCCTCCATCTGCAACTCCATATATTATTACACAAGAACCCTAACCACCGCTTCAACGGTCCGTTATTCTTCGAAATCTCCGATGTCAACTGTCAAACCTACAATAGAAGAGTCTGATGTCGGAATCATCTGCTACATCTCCCAGCTCCCTGGTTTTCGCGGAATTCTCAAGCAAAGATACTCCGATTTTATTGTAAACGAAGTTGATACCAATGGAAATGTAGTTCATTTGACCTCTCTCGAAGTGCCTCCGCAGGTTAATTTCGTATTTTTTGTCGAAAGGTTGATACATTTAATCGGTTTTCGTGTTAAGTTTTTGTTGTTTTGGTTTTTAGATCGTTGAGGCTGTAGGAGAAAGTGCAAATAAAGTATCCAATGAGTTGGGTAAAGATTACAAATCTGAAATTGAATCATTTAGGTTAATTGCAAGTGAGACTGATTCACTGCAGTTACAAGCTTTTATTACTCAAGTTACTTCCGGCAATGAAGATAACAATAGCATCTCGCCTATTATTCTTTCACCGGATTCTGATAAAGCTCATAGAACGGTTTGTTTTCATTTTTTTTAAGTTTTTTAATGTATATCATTTGTTGATTTTGCATTTTGAATTTCACAGGCAATGCATAATTTCTTCAAGGAGAAATTCAAGTTCCTGGTAACTGATACCGTTGATGGACCTGATGCTTCATCGAAATGTATTCGTGTAAGATTTAATTCTAGGGGACATAACAATGGAGGTAGAAACTCCAAGAAAAGGAAGGAAAGAGGTGATAAGCCTTTTGATAGTAGAGGTTCAGATCATTGGCCAGAGCATCTTGGCAAATTTGTTAGGTAGCTGGTATAGAACTTTCTAAGTTGTTGCAAATGTAGCTTCTTTATGGTGCGGCTTTATATTTAAAAACATTCTAAAGAGTCTGTAAATTTTAATTGTCAGGTTTCATCTTTACAAGGAGAATAAAGACACCCAGGAAGCTATAGGTTTGATAGGAAAGATGCTTGGCATTCAGGTATGTCAAGATATTTGCTACTGTTGGGATGGTGAAAAGAAGATAAAGCAAAAAATTTTGGCTTATCAGTCAATTTGGTGCTCAAGTAGCAATGAGAAATTAATATGTTTTTGTTGCCTATTTAATCTTTAAGTCTCTCTCTTCTCTTTTTCTTGGAGAAAAGCACATTGATATCCAGTTCTTGTTTCCCTCATTTGTTATGCCTGTGCTTTTGGAAAGCCAAATTATTTTATGATATTGTAGATTTTTTTGTTTTGCAGCCGAAATCTTTTGGTTTTGCGGGTACGAAGGACAAACGTGCTATCACAACTCAAAGAGTAAGCCATTCTCATCATAAAAAAATCATCCTGTAAATGCTTTGTTGTGGTTTGTCCATTTGGAAAAGGTATTGGCTTCAGCCTGAACTGAATTGCTCCTTCCGGTCATTGACTTCAATGGAAGTTATTTTGGTTTTCTTACATTATGTGCATAACAAAGTTGATCGTGACTGCATGTAGGGTGTTTATAAGCTTCATTATATGCATGCATGTGAATATACACATTGATTGATTGACTAGGCAAACGAGTGGTGCAATTTCATTAGGGCATTTAATACCATAGGTTAATTTATTTTCTGATTAGAGAAAGATACTTTACAACACAAAATGTGCATTTTGTTCGTCCAGGTCACTGTTTTCAAGCAGCATGCCAATAAAATAGCCGCTCTTAATGATAGATTGATTGGTATCAAAGTGGGTGATTTCTGGTAAGTTTTTGAGTTTGTTTATTTTCTTGTGAAATTATTTAAATCACTCTATAATATGTTGCTGCATTATTCTCAGCCATGTTGAGGAAGGACTTCTTCTTGGGCAGCTTCTAGGGAACCGTTTCACAGTCACATTACGGTAAGAGTGGTTTCCTTTGTGTAGATTTCATTTTTAGGCTGGCTATTTGTAGTCATTATCCAATTTCTTATGGCATGGACTCACAGCTTGTACTTTTCTTAGAGGAGTTGTTGCAGACTCTGAAGAGAGAATAAAAAAATCTGCTGATTCATTAGGAAGGCACGGGTTCATCAACTACTTTGGCTTACAAGTACGTCCTTGATCATATCTATGTCCTATTTCCCTCTCTTTAGGCATATATACACACACATATTTTGTTTTGAAATCTCTAATTTACTTTCTCTATTCACTTTATCAAATGCAGTTAATCCTTATAAAATTGTTGGATGACATGTTAACGATATCTGAGATGTTTATTTGTATAGAACTTTGCGTTTAATAACTTGCTATATCTTATTTTCATTATAATAATTGTACCATTGTTTTTTACCGTAAGCCTTATAAAATTGGTTGTATACTTCTCAGCGTTTTGGCTGTGGTTCTGTGCCAACACATCTCGTTGGGGCTGCATTACTGCGAGGAGAATGGAGAAATGTTGTAAACATGATCCTTGATCCAAGAGAAGGGGATATCCTTTTATTGGTTCTGTATTTGATTTGAAGGATTTATTATAGCTGATTCTGAATTCAGATTTACTTCCAACTTCGGAACACTATTACTAGAACTAGACGCTTTTGTTTCCTTGACTTAGATCTTTAATACAAAGAGATGCAGTGAGGAAGGTACGAGAATATTATAAGGAAATTGGTGATATAGAAGGAACTCTAAGGCAATTACCTCGCTATTTGGTTGCTGAAAGGGCGATAGTGAGTTATCCAACATTGTTGCTTCTGCATGATTTCTCTCTGTGGTGGTGACTTGACTGCTTGTATTTAATATGCTGGACAGCATGTGGAATAAAAAGGGAAAAGAATAATGGATTTGTAACTCCATTGTGGAATCAATGAACTTCCTATCCTTTTCCCACTGTTTTAGAAACAAGTATATAACAGCTGTTATTGTGCTTCCATGTTAGAGATGGAATTTTATTCTTATTTCCTTTTAAATGGCCTAACTTTTCCTCTTTTAATGTTTACAGCTTCAGTGTTTGAAAAAATGTCCTGGTAATTATTTACAGGCCTTGAAAGCTATACCTAGAACCTTGAGAATGATGTAAGTGGTTATTCAGGGAAATGTGATATGTTCCTTTTGACCTATAATTGACATACGCATATGAAGGAACTTGCAAGGACAGGTCCTGTTCCGTAGTTATGCATGTCTTTTTTGAAATTATTTAGGCACTTCTAAACCTTCATCACCATCGAAATCATATTTAATAAACTTGTGCTATTGGTGATTCTATGTTTAAACAACAGCCATGAGTACACTTTATATGCTAATTGTTTCTTGCTTAAATATATAATTTCAAACTTTATGGATGTTGCTAAGCGTGGTTGGTATATTTATGAGTTATGCTAAATGAGAAACTAATAGTTGTCAATGCCTGCTCTCTTGGTGTAATGTAACTGTACAAAATATTTTTTGTTAAGCGGTTTAGCACAAAAATATTATGTAACTTGCATGAGGAAGCTACTGTATTTTAGCTTTATGGTTCTACTTTTGATATTTATTCTGTAATTATTTTTTAGGTATGTACACAGTTACCAAAGCTATTTGTGGAATCATGCAGCAAGTACGAGAGTGCAAAAATATGGTATGCTGTTGTAGTTTTAGTTTTTTGATGTTCTTATCGACAGTGAATGAAGCATGTGGTTTGGCATGTTGCTATTGCCTGTGGCACTGTCACCATCCACATTGTCTGACCTTTTATCACAGCTTTTTGGGAGTGATAACAAAAAATTTGATATGTTGTTTAATTCTGTGCTAGGAACTGAACAAGTTGTGGTAGGGGACTTGGTGTATTGTAAAGAAGAGAGCAATGATACAGCTGGTATTAACCCTGATTGCGAAGATGGTAGTTGTGGAGACATGGATGAGTGCTCTAACTTGGATGAAAACTCTGGAATAGATCTTCCTGAAAGTAAAAATGTTCTTGTTAAGGTTAAGTCTTATATTACAGCTACTGCATGATTATTTCTTACATATTTGTGGCAATTTTTGGATGTATCGGTAGGCTCCTCTGTCACATATATATGTGAAGTTAACTATAGAACTCCGCTGATTGCATTCTCTATTTTTAATCTGATGTACTCCCACTCATACAATAAATATGTTAAATTTCAAATTATTTAAAGATGTCTACCTGTTCTGGCAGGCAATAACTGCAGAAGATCTCTCTGCTGGAAATTACACAGTTGATGATGTTATACTTCCTATGCCTGGGTAAGGGAGAGTGGAAGTCAAATGAAGTCTTCTTTTCTTCTTTTTATCCTAAACTTTTTGTTCTGTTGTTTTGGCAGATGTAGTGTGATCTTTCCAACAAATGACATCGCTGAGGCTTATCATGATTTAGCAAAGAAGGTTTGAAATATCATAGTGATCAATTATCTGCTGTTTCATCATTATCATAGTAGTTTATTTTTCAAAGGGGTTAGATTGTTGGCTCAGGTTTTCATCATCAATAGGAATGTCAATATAGGGAGCATACTTTTAACTATGATCTTTTCTTTTCTTTTTTTCCAGGATGCTATCAGTTTGTCTAAGAGTGTACATAATGTCAAGTACTTATACTATCTCTCAAATTCTTTATGATATTCTGTTTCTTGCTCCCTTTGCTGCTCATACACGCATGCCTACTTCATTTAATCAAAGCTTATCGCAGGGAATTTTCAATTACCAGCATGACGGGAAGATATAGGCGTGTTTTTCAGAAACCAAAGGATTTTGAATGGTATGCTGTATTCAGACCTATAGCTTTGTTGATCTTCATAACTTTATAAAACTTTTGAGCAACCATTGTCATCTATCATTTTGCAGGGAGTTACTGTCATATACTGATGTTAATACACCATTGGCAGAGACAGATTTAGAAAAAGTTGCCAAGAGTAAAGGTATGAATTCAATTGAAGGAGTCACTGGAGATGAGGGGAAAAGCCTATCCAATAACACTAGTTTTCCAATGGATGATAAAGAGGCGGAGGTTGAAGAAGAAGAAGGGCTGTCTAAAGCTGAGTTTGTCACTGGATCTAATTCCCAGGAACCTCAAACAGCTCTCAAGTTAAGCTTCACACTTCCCGCTTCATGTTATGCTACGATGGCTATTAGGGAGCTGCTGAAGACGTCAACATCTGTACGTATCACCCTTTAGTGAGCGTAATAAATTTGGAAATTGAGTTCAAAGTGCTTCTGAGTCTCATGGTTCATATGCTAATGTAATTAGGTCAAGGTGGCACTTGTAATTTCTAAATGTCTAAATTTTTTGGCCTGACAGTTATATTAAAAACCAAGTTCATTATATTGTTACCAGTCACATGTTGAAGGAACTATGGATTGTCAGATTTTTCTTCTTTTTCAAACGTAACACGGGGCATAGTAGTATGCAATATGTAACTAATCATTTGTTAAATTGCAGGTTGCGTTCCATAAAACACTAAGCCAGTGAGATCATAGAGATTTGGTGTACAAGCAACAGAATTATGGTTTTACAGAGGCTAAAAGAAATAGTTACAAGATCCAATGAGGTTCAGTCTTTTCCATATGTTCATAATTTCTTGTGGTTGATCAAGTACTTCTTGTTAAGTTCTCAAGCTTTTCTTCTTCTTGTTGTCCCTGAATTTTCTTGATTAGCATATTCATTTGGCTTGCAAGTTGCAACATCTGTACATGACTATATATATTCTTGCCTTATTATATCTCCTGCTGAAGACTTGCTTGGTTAATTAATGGAATCCTCGTGTATAAATTTGAGTAGGTTCTTCTACTACATACATTGTGCCTCAGGAGCAACTGAATTTCGTGGACTAAACTAGAATCACAAATACACTTCCATTTTAAGGCAGGAAATTTTTCTCATACTTATGGACTCACTGTATTTGCAGGTTAGATTTTCAAAGATGATTAATCACAAGCTCATTGCTAGCATATGTTTTTGGGAAATTGCATACATTCACCAGAGGAAAGGATTGAAAGATGAACTTATTTTTGGTATTTCAATTGTACTATTATTTTGCAACTTTAACATTTGAAATACATAACAAAAACGCTCCTTCATTCATGATGTTTATGCTGAGGATGCATCCTTTCTCTCAAAGTGCAGTAGGGATGCCCATAAATTGTCAAATTGAACTGACTTTGTTAATTTATTATTGGAAGGTTCAATCGATTAACTAGAAGTTGTACTCCCTTGTAGAGATATTAGAATTGTAAATCTATAACATTTGCCATATTTCTTTGGTAGTGTAACATCAGTTGCTTGTTGTCCTTCCTGACATTTTTCAGTAGGCATAAAGAGCCATAAGACTTTGGCTGACTTGTTAATACATGTTTAAATGTGGCTGCAATCAAAAGATTAAAATAACTTAGAATAGAAACATTTGTGAGAGAATTTGTGAAACGGTCCTGAAATTGAACGAAGAAGCTACCTCGTAAGTGACTAGAAGTTTGCTGTAGTTTGAATAACTGGAGCTACCTGGGCTCTTAGGATCATGGTTCCGATCCTTGGATATGGTTGATTGGTAGAGCTTAATGAACCAGGGGTCTTCGTTTTCATAAGCCATTGGTGTTGAGTGGGTTGTTGAACCTTGAAACTGATCATCTTGCTGGCCATTCCTTCCATCCATTGAAGCTGTTTGCATGCTTTTTGGTTTGATGCTCAATTTAGGTCTCTGTTTAGGTTCACTCTGTGACCTGACCTTAGCTCTTGAAGATTCTGTGTAGGCCATGTAGTTTGGATGAGAAATAGGTTGCAGATAATCAGGTTTCTGATAGGTGAAGGAGGCTCTTCCTGGGATTGCCTTGGAAGTCGGGGAATAGACATGGGGAGTACTTGGTGCTGTGGGGAAGGAAAACTCATCATCATATTGCTTCTCTCTGTTTGAGATGTAGAGTTCGCTGGAGTAGTATTTCTTAGGCCTGGTGCGCTCTCTTTGTCCAATATCAAAATACCCATGTTTGTCCTTTAAATGTCCTTTTGTTTCATAAATATCTAGCTTAATAGATTCCTGCATGAAGAAATTACCGTCATAACATAGCAGTAGAAAAACTCAAATAGAATTCCAAGATCTCATAAGAGTTTGATTAAACTTGCTGTATACTTACCTTATATACTTCTCTTAGTTCATTGTCATGAGAGAAATCTCCATGCCTGGATGATTGGCTTCTTACAGCAAGTTGCGATGATTCGTCAGCCATCTGAATTCGCTGAAACCGAGCCCTAATTTGTATCGCCATAAGTGCATGCATTCTCCGTAGAGTAGCTGTTGTTTGTTTCCTTACTAGATGTCCCCGAACCAATGCTTGCAGCTTCACTAATCCCCTCAAAGCATGCAATGCTTTTCTTGCCTGCAAAAATAGATTACTCAAACCCTTTTTATTCTTTGAGTTCATCATAAAATATCAATAAGATGTCAGGAATCAGGATTTGAATCCTGAGTTGCTGCACTATGATATGAACGAGGCATGCATTTCTAGTACAAGTATATGTATATGCTAGTACCAAATAAGAACGAAAAGCGGCTTGGAGTCTGGTAGCAGCTGCATATTCAACTGACTTGCTTATGATTCTGTCGGCTAAAAGTCCTTTTATAGATTCGGTTGGTGTTTCTGCTGCTGGCATTCGTCTGGTCTTTTTACTCTGTTGAATTTCCCATTCCAATGGTGAGGATGCATGTTGAGCTATAAGTGGAGTGAAAGAATCAAAAGATGTTGAACTTCTATGAACTTTTTCTTTGTTTGATGATTTCCCAAAACTCCATCTTCTCTTAGGAGTTGACAGTAAACTTGCATTTGGGGTTTTCAGATCATTTTCCTCATTGAAAGAATTGTTCTTTTTCTTATGGTTTTTTTCTTTGTCCTTTTTGCCTAGCAGGAAATTTATCATCCATCTACTTGCCTTCCCCATTTTTACCATAAAGACATAAGCTTTGTACTTATTTATACAAAAACTAGAACAATCTCTGCTATGGAGTCTTCGTTTGTATTTTATTGTTTGTTTTCCTGTCAAAGTGTGTGGATTTGTCTTCTAATCTCATAGTTTATTGGCAATGGCCTGCAGAAGTTTCCCTATATTGAGCCATTTGCCACTCTTCTACTGAATATCTGGTTAAGGTTCTTTTTCATTTTTTTTTTTACATTAAATACTACCATTATGTCCTAGGAAGAGCATCAAACGAAATAATATATATTAAGTGATAAATAGAATTTTTCCAATTTTATCTTTTAATTATTACTATAGATAAAATCTAAATATAAAGCATAATATATTCCCTTCGTCTCATTTTAAGTCACTTTTTATTTTTATTTTTTTTCACTTTAAGTGCCTTTTTATGATAATTAATCAATTTCTTCATAAAATCTAAGCAATTTGTTTTCAATACTACCAAATAATGAATATAAGGGTATTTTGGGAAGTTTATTTTTTTGTATAAAATTGATACAGAAGAATAATTCAGTTATAAACTAAACTTGATTTGTATCAAATAATCAGGTACATCATATCATCGTATTTTAAATTAACATTTTATTTTTTATCTGCTGAGCAACAAAACATTATATTTATGAAGATGATAGAACGTCTCGTACGAGTTATAATTTGTGAACTAATTAAGTTCAAATAATAATAATTCACACTTAGAAGAGCCAAAATGATGTATACGCAGCAGATTAGCGTGTATGCATAAATTACAACAATGGTAGAATACAGCTATTTTAGTCCATTTTCCCGCTCCAACTCATCTGCAATACTAAGACTTTTGAATTCTTAATATTTCAATGCTACATTGCTACCTTGATAAAGAAAGAAAATATATAACAATGGAAAAAAATAAGATATGGGCACTGAAATTTACAACCTAAAACAACGTTCCCCTAATATCTAGTGCCTCTTCTTTGCAATAAGTCGTGGACGAAAAGCCGAAAGAGCCCTAAAAAGTGTCACAGCTACAACTATGGTACATATGGAAGTGATTACTTACCTATGAATCTTCAAGTTTGAGTGTTCTCCTTGAAGCTTTTTGTTAACCATATAGCAGTTTCTCTTGGTGAGACCTTGCCGGGTCCGAAAGGCTTTAGTAACACACCAAGTTCATCATACCTTTCTTCTTGCAGTAATCTTGCACTGAATTCAAGTAGTCCTTCCAGAGCTTCCGCTCGCTGCTGGAATGATGAGGTGTCAAACCTCCGTCGCCTTGTGTCTGATGAGGTTCGGCTTGATGCCCCGGCAGTTGCATTTTGATTAGAGGAGTTGCTTCCTTCCTCTTCTTCTACGTGAAACACGTTATGCTCAATTCCTTGCCATGTCTGAAAATTGGGCTTCAAAGTTGGTCTGTCACTAATCTGAATTGTACATTTGTCCTTTGTGATTGAACGATCAGCATGGGGGGAACCGCATGATCCTTGTGCTGAAGTTGATGAAGTTCTCCGGATAGGAAAGAATGCCTCTTCATATGAAGCTAGTGGGAATTCTGCTATCCTGTCAATTCTTGGTGCATTAACAGAAACATCTGGAGATTTCATATTGCGAAGGATGCCGATATTTGTGGAAGTTGCTGGCAATGGGAAAGATGCTCTCCGATTTGCGCGTTCAGATTTTTTTGTTGTGGCTTGTGTAGCAGGAAGCTGAAAGATTATCAAAATGATACATAAGCATATGATTTGTATTTCCATGAAAAGTTGCCATAGAGAAGCTATATATATATATACAAATATATTGATATATGTACTTCAGGAAAAGAGTGAGGGGAATTTCCAATGTCTTACAGATTCACGTTTCTTCAGAGGTTCTGTTCGCCTCCTAGCAACAGCAGAAGCTTTTGTTGGAGTAAGCTTTGGAATCTTGGAAATGTTTGAAGGTTTTGACGAAGTAATTGGTCTACAAATAACTGTTCCTTCACTACTACTTTCAATGGACAATTCTGATAACCTATGCCCTTTGGTCGAACAAACAGAATCTTGATCTACGTCAGACATATTTGGGTTTAATGCCCTATTATTGCTGAATGAATACCGCTTCTCCCTGTAAGAATTTACAGGAAAATCTTCTGGATCTGCAAATCGTGTTTTCTTAATGTAAGTGGGTTCTGGCCACTGGTAAGGTAGCGAATCCCGCCTCGGGTTATTCATCTTATGATGAACCCTAACAACATAAGGCTGAAGATGGGGATGCCTCAGCAGCTCTGCAGCCTACCTCGATATATATTCAAAAAGAACACCATATCAATTTACTAGAACAAACTCATCTATGCATTGACATATATACCTATGGTGATTTAAAGGCAAGCAAAAAAAATAGCAAAACATAATAAAACAAAGAGATTTATAGCACTCATAACTCGCAACAAAAAAAGGTAATTCACTTTGAAATTTCTTTTTAACAATGCAGACAATAAGTGCGTAAACTTTTGGGAACTCCAAAATTGCAAAATTGGATATCATGGGCCATCATTATGGCAGCTTAAAACGGTGTTCTATTGAAGAAGGATTTTTCACATATCACACGAGATGATGTCAGAGGAGTAACACATACACTTGGTCTAAGTTCTGGGTTCTTTCGCAGCATGCTTTTGACAAGACTTCGGCTGTAACAATAAATAGGCAAAGGATCAGATAAAAAATCATTTATAGATTTTACTGCTACAGAAAATCATAAATGAAGGGATGCAGAACATACAAGCCACCAGAATATTTAGTTGGAAGTGGAGCAACTATCGATTTATTTATCTTGTTAATCAGTGCTTGCATATCCTGCTCAAAAGGCAAAGTAAATAAATGCAACAGACAGAATTGGAAGTAAAGACAAGAAGAAACGTTAACAAGAAGGAGACAGGTCAACCATAAAATGGAGAAATGCAATGTAATTTATCGTTGATCAATATTTATACTTGCATTAAAGAATAAAGAGTAATGAGAAAACACATCTCGAATCTACTAGGTAAAAAACTGCAATCTATAGAGCTTACAAAGGCTTTAAATGCAGGCTTTAGAGAAGTCATTTCGTATATACAGCATCCTGCCCAAAAAATTTTCAAGAAATATGAAGCTACAAAATCAAAAGAGCAACTAAAGTTAACAACTATTACATACAAATACCACAACTTACCTAATGACCATATATCTGATTTTGAACCATAAGGTATATCAGCCAGAAGCTCAGGACACATATAGCTGGGAGTCCCAACAACCTGACACCGGACATATAAGCAAAAGCTGAATTGGAAGTTTATCTAGTTGAGGTAACAAAATACTTACAGAAGAAGCAAGGTCATCCGAAGTTAAAATTTTTGCAAGGCCAAAATCACCTGCACCCATGTTCATCATTTGTTCAGAAAAAATATCATTCCCTCCTCAATAATTAGAACGTAACGATTAGATCACTCACCGAGACGAATGTCTTGATCTTTTGTCAAAAAGATATTTGAACACTGAGAGACCATGAGACATTATTAGTGCATTTTGACAGAGAGACAGATTCATTTTTTATCCAAATTCAAAGTTTGGTATATGCCACTAACCTTGACATCACGATGAAGAATATGGTTCTTATGCAAGTAGTCAAGTGCCATTAGCAGTTGTACAAGCCACTTACAGAGCTTCTGAAGAAACATTCACAAAAAATTGGAAATGTCAACATTGAATTTTATTCATAAAAGTTAATAAATATGAATAGATAATTGCTTAAAGAGATGAGGAGGCCCAAAAGTCAATGGAAACACACACCTCTTCTGAGAAAAGCTTTCCTTTAGCTTTCTTTATAGCTTCTGCCCTATAACACATTGAAAGGAAAACAGCACAAATGCTAAGGTTAACCTAACTTCAAGTAAATGCGTATATGGCTTAACAGCTCCATATATCCCACAACAAGATTGAAAACTTACATGTCGCCTCCTTCACAATAACCTATGATAATGCATACATAGCAACCCTGAGCCAAAAGTATCAAAATTGAATGACTATTAGACAATCCCTCAAAGAGTTCTGGAACCATGATAATGATGCAAAAACTGGGACTAGAAAGAATACACCATTTGAAGCAAGACCATACAAATGTTAGATAGCACAATATGATGTTAACATTTCAGCTCAGCACATTAATCTCAACTCCCAGTCCCCAGAGAAAAACAAAGTTCTGTTTTGAAAGGTGGACATAAAAAGAATGGTGTGCATATTCAGATCAAATTAGGAATGTAATTTTAAAAGGAGACATCCACAAATTTGAGCAATGGGCTCCCTTCAGCTTAAATGAGAGACAATATAATAGCATGAACACCCTAATTAAATTCATCATCACCCATGCAGACAATTAACAAGGAAAGCACCACGACAAAAAGCCATATTATAACCAAGAAATATTTATAGTTAGAATTTACCTTCTCTACCCAAGAATCTTTGTACTCTACAATAAATGGATTCCTTATTCTAGAAATGAGCTCTTTCTGCATGAAAAAATAAATGTTTAGCCATGTAGCTCCAAATGTCATATAACAGAGGTGTATCCACAATACAGCATGCTGTAAATGCATTCACTAACGCATATCAAAACACATACGAAAGGCATTTATCAGATCAGGGTCAAATATCTTTCTTTAAACTTAGGCACAGCCTACAAAATCACTGAATTGGCCCTTGTCAAAACTTTTTTACTCAAATTTTCCAATACATTCGAGAGCCCCAGCAGCACATGCTATTTTGTGTTTTCTTATTTTTTACAAAAAGACAACTGGAAAATAGTTTTCGCCATAAATTTGGCAGAACAGAAATGTTAAAAGAACTTGAATATAAATAAAGGATTAATTAATCATAATCTGATTATGAGAATGGCCCAGCAAGCAAGACACTGACCTCTTGATGTGCAGATCGACGGGATCGATCTGTCTGACGAGCAAGACGAATCTTTTTCAGCACATACCTGCACACAGAATAAATGAATCAGAAAAAAAAAAAAAAGATGCGTCACCAAAAATCTACAGCATTACATACAGTTTATCCTTGTCAGTAAAAAAAATAAATCAACATGAAAGTAAGCAAGAAGATATCATGCTAGGCTCATTCATACTTCTTCTTTTCATGTTTATGCCTAACAAGCAGAGCTGAACCGAATGATCCCTTCCCTATCTGCTCCAGCACTTCATATTGCTCCATGCGAGTGATATCAGAGACTTACTTTTCTGAAGAAAGACAAAAAGAAATGACCATTGCATAAAAAATATTTGTCAACCCGAAAATTATATGCGTTCGTCCAGCAATCCAATCACTATAATGCACAGTGGTAACAGCTAGAGGAAGTTACACTATCTGTAAAGTTACTCAAGAAATACCTGTCCTATAAGCTAGTGGCAGAGAAAGGAACTACAAGAAAATGAAGTTTTGTCATGTAAAGGATTAATTTAAACAAAAAATACATAGAAAGACCTTCACAGTCAAGAAACATCCAAGATTTTGCTATGCGAAATACAGATAATTATTACTGTTGAGCTTTGGAACCAGGTGTTGGTATATAAAAAGAAAACGATCTCCTCAAATATCAGGAGAACAAAAAAAAAAAAACTAAATAGCAAACTACATTGGAAGAACTTGTGCAATCACAGATTCAACTAAAAAATTTGAAGAACAGGATGAAGACCAGAATAAGTTACAGAACGCCAGATTTAAAAGTGGAAAAAAAAATTATAATTTTAGCAAGTGCATCAATGGCGGAAAATAAATGCAAGAGAAGAAAAAACAAAATGCCAAATTATGATTTTCGTTTTTGCAAAGCAGCTGAAGTTTATTATTTGCAATAACTACATCAAGACTTAAAAGCTCAACTTCAATAAAACTATCAATTTCTCACCAAATAACATAAATGATTAAATTAAGATTAAAACGTTAAATGCCAGCGCCCTTCTTTTTCCCACATTTTCCCAGCAACCAAACGCATTCAAGAGAAAGTGGGAGAAGAAACGGAAAAAGAAAAAAAGCAGGGATAGTGAGAGAAAATAGACAAACATCAAATATCTAGCTCAAGGAGGAGGAACTGAAGACCACAAATATAACAGCTGAACTGCTTACATTTCAAATCAAAGTTCGAAAAATGGAAATTAGCAAAAATGAAAACGATATTTAAACAATAAAATTAAGTAAGCAAAAAAAATCAAAATGCAGCTTACAAAAAAGATTGAATTAACAAAAAGCGAATCAAATCTACACAGTCAAAAGAGGAAATAAAATACCTGAACAAGTAGAATAATGCGAAAAGAACAAAAAAAAAAGTCAAGTTCCAGTCCGGATCGAAGAAGGAGATCAAAATGTGTGCGGAAGGGAAAGGAACAAGAAGACGGAATTGAACATTTGCAAAGAAACGAAGAAACGACAGCGTTTGAGAAGACGAAGAAGGAGCTTAGGAGCAAGTCGAAGCGAAAGAAGCAGGAGCTCTGGGGACATACTGTGACTGCGCTGTAGAGAGAGAGAGAGAGAAAGTGAAGGAAAGAGTAAGAAAATGACAAATTTCAGTAAGAAAGAGGAGAGAGTTGAGAAGGAAAAGTTGATTGGACCACCATTTTTATACAGCAAATGCTTAAACTAATTTTTGCATAAAACAAAAACGAGGGAGAGATTAGTGTTAATTAATTATGCTGATCGTAATAATTATTACTTTAATCTACTCTTTCAGTTCAGTAGTTGTACATTAATGATAGTATTTTTAGATCAATTTTTATTTTTATTTTTTGTTCTCATCTCTAACTAAATTTGGTATATTATATTGAGACCTTTGTAGAATTTTTATAAATGTGAAAATTTGTTATGGATAATCAATTTATTATAAAATAAAAAGACAATTTTAACCACGGTATCAACGAATAGGAATCAGCTAAATGTATCATATATCAAATTATTTTATAAAATTTATTTTAAACAGTTAAATTAGTTAGATTATATTGATATGGAGTTAGTTAGTTGTTGCTGCCAATGCTCTCTCTTTTTATCTTCATTGTTTTCATATTCAATGCTGATGCAAACACTTCTTTCATGCCTTCTTTTTCCAATTCTTAGAAAACAAAATAGATATTCATTTTGCTATAATTATTTTGATCACATTCAAGCACAAAATGTGGGATGTTTACTCCAAAGTAAATAGAATATTCAATCATCCAACTACAAGAAAACAAGCAGTCTGATATAATATTCGATCTCTTATTTTTTTATTTATTTTATTTTTTGACTTTAACATAGAGTACTAGAGATATTTTAATTTCAACCACTATTTTTTTGATTATGATTTTAAACTGAACCGTCAATAAATATTTCTAGAAATGGCTCTAAAATCGCCAATCCACGATTTTACTTTAAATAACGGAGAGGTTAATAATAAATATTTGTAAAAATAATTTTTTTTTTTTAACTAAACGGTAAAAATGGAGTATAATAAATGGAGAGAGAGGAAAAGCAATAATGAGTCAAAATGAGGTGTGAAATTTGTTTCTAATTTTCTACTTTATATTTGTTAAAAGGAGTGAAATTGAGTAGGGAAGGAGGGAGTCTACCTAAATGTACTAAGGTAGCCAGCTCTTCTCTATAGACTCTCACAGTACATTTTTGTCAGCTTTCTTTCCAATTTTTACTCTTTTTATTTTTTAAATTATTATTAATATAAACTAAAAATAAAAATATTTTCCAATAAATATTATTATTTTTTTTACTAAAATACAAATGAAATTTTATTACTCAAAACCTATTACATCAATAACAAAAACATTGCCTTTTAATATTAGAAACCAATAATTATAATTACATAGTATTTAATTAAATGTAGTAATTAAAATAGAATCCATATCAATCATCCATTCATAATCTTAATCTACACTATTGTGAGAATAGATACTCCTATCCTATTGCTTAGGTTTGTCAAACTTTGTTTTATAAAAAATGCTAACTTTTTTAGATTAATCAATATTTTTTTGTTGCAAATGTATAGATGCTTGTATGGTAGGGGCCATTTGGCCTATAGGTTATTTTTAATTGAGTTATAATTCCTCTTTGAAAATAACAAATTTATAATTTTCTTTTATTTATTGGGAAATCTCGTCAAGACTAACATTAATAAAAATAGTTTAAAAGTTAAGTAAGACGGGCGCAAATTTAACAAAAAAAGAACATATATTAATGTTCGTTTTATTTCTTTCATTATTTTTTCTAAATAGTATGTTTTTTTTTTTATTAACATAATATATGTTTGTCAACTCATCCTCAAATTTTATATTTAATCTCAAGTTGAGATTATTTATAAATAATTAAACTCGAGCTCGATTTGGGACTTAATAAATTTAAACATCTAACTCGAGTTCTACTCAATTTAATAAGTTTGAATGTCACTATTTTATTAATTTTTATTACTACTTATATATTAAATTTTGCTCATAAACAAATTAAACACGTTTTATAAAATAAAATTTTAAAGCGATTTGATAAGTTAAATTCTTAAATATGCACAATAAATTAAGTTTAAACTTTAAAGCTCAATTCAAGTTTGGTCTACTGCTCAATAAACTCGAACCTAACTTGAGAAGTTAAAATGATATCGTATTATTCATTTGTATATATTACTAGACTCATGAACATGTTTCATAAATCAATTTCATAAAAACATGTTTGATAAGATAAATTCAAATTCGAAATTTCTATTTATTCAATTTTTTAACTAAATTTAAATAATTTTTTAAGTCTCAAATAATTAAAAATAAAATTGAAATTCCGCATTTCAATACTAAAATTCAACCCATTAATAATAAAAAAAATAAATTTAATTAATTACGTAATTTTATTTGTAGAATTTCATAAAATAATGTAAATTGAGAATATCTTTTACCTGCTTTTTTTTTAGATTTTTTACCAAAAAAAAGATTGTAGCTTGAAATATTAATTGAAGTTCATGTATCTATGTATGGAAGTATAAAGAGAATTGAAGAGATAGAGGACCGACTAAAGGGAACAAAGTGGATCCCATAGTTCTCCCGCTAGATCTGCAAATCACGAGGCTAATAACCCGGCGCTTTATTTTACTAAAACACCCTCGCTACTTTTCGTTATTTACAGATTTTGCCTTCGGGAAAGAGTGGTACCGCACCACCAGTACCACCAACCACTGCTCTAGATATTTGCAATAGGTGTGAGTGTGACGGTAGGAAGGAAGGAGGCAGCTATCTTTTAGTACAGGAAGTTTCCTTTTTTCTACGGGTAAATATTTTACTTATAAAAATATTTTAATTATTATAGTACTAATCAAACTGTGATTAGTACGATAATACCTAACCTTAAACCCAGATTTTGCAAAACATTACTTTTAATTTGGTTCTCTCACTTTGCTTGAGTTTCAGTGAAGAATTAGCGAATGGTGTGGCTTTTATCTTAGCCACAATTAATCATTTTGTTTATTTTACAGGAGTGAGGTATTATCCCTCCTGAATATGTGTTTAATCTTGAATTTCAATTTTTTTTTTTTTTTTAAAAAGAGAGATTTGAGTATTGTTAAGCGGTAAATGTACTTAATTTATAAATGTTTATAATTAAATTTCATAAAATAATTTACCATATATTCATTTTACATAGTTTTCATGGCTCAATTTTAATTTTGGGTTTAAATATTGTTACTAAAAAAAATTCACCAAAGTTAAGAAAATGATTGAAGTGACTTTAACCAACTAACTAATTATTGGAGTTATAGTTGGATTAATACCTTATTAAATACGAGTAGAAGACTTTAATTGAAGCAGTGAATTGTCCAAAATATATAGAACAATGAAGCTCAGTTTATGTATCACATGCAAGAATATTACAAAGTTTAAGAAAGTTCCTAATGAAAGAAAACAAATTCTTGACTTTTTTTGGATAAAAAAGGTTTAGAAATGGTAGCCAACCATTATTTATACTCTCTATACCTCATCATGCAAACATCAACCTTCTCTTGAAGGACCAAATTAATTAATTCATTAATTAATTTTATAATCTCTAAACACATTGCCACGAAGATTGATGTAATTAGTTTATTATACAAACTTCGTGCGTGTTAAGTTGTTGTATCCCTTCTATTACAAATTTTTATCTGTCACTTAATAAGATTCTTAATTTTACGTTAATTGTTGAGTTTTTCCTAATACTGCACCCAATTTTTTAAAATAATATAAGTGTAAGCTATGTTTTCCGTAAAAAAATATAAAAATTTTATTCAATTTAGTCTAATTAACACAAATGAACAAGTATTTATCCAACTTTTTAAGATTGAGTTAATGCATGAACAAATATTATAAATATTGATAATTTGAATAGATTTAATTGATGACCCACATGCAATTACCTAAATATTTCACTAAAACCCATTGCTATTTTAGTTAGATTTCAATATCATGGAAAAGTAAAATAGCCATCAATATTGATTCAGATGAGTACTACAAAAAGGAAAATGTCACATCTTCTTCATTTATAAAAACATTAACGGATTTAAAATTTGCAACTAATTTTTTTTTTTTTTAAAAAAAAGTGATGGATGATCCGTGAAAAAAAGTTGAAAAAAAAAACTCCAAACCTTTATGTGAAAATAATAATGGAGATAATAATAATAATAATAATAATAATAATAATAATAATAATAATAATAATAATAATAATAATAATAATATAGTGTCATATTCTTTGATTGACCTTTTATAAAAAAACTCATTTAATTGAAAAAAGGAGAAAGTTTGAATGTATTGGGCAGCATGTAAGCAAATTTAAATATTGTTTTAAAATATTCTGTTTTATTATTGGTAAATATACATTTTTATTTTTTTATATATAAGTTAATATAAATATTTACTAATATTATAAATATTAAAATATGTATATTTATTATAAATATATGTATTCGCCTGACATTTAACTAAATATTAAAACTTATTAATACTTTGCTATAAAAACTTAAAAAATTTACATTTGTTAAGTTGGAATTCCAAAATATATTATTCCAGCTTGAAATAAAATGGATAGAAATTTATATTTTTCTTTATTAGTAACAATTTAAAATTATAAGGTACAAATAAATAAATAAATAAATGATAATAGGGAGACAAAACATCTTATAATATGGTTTAATAAAACAAGGTATTCTGGAATTTTCTTTCGAGTGAGATAAGCAGTCGGTTAGGAAATATACAAAAAAAAAAAAAAAATGGTAGGGAGGTAAGCAACAAATAATAATATTTCTAAATATAGATGATATAGAAATATAATTGAGGATGGAGGGTAAGATCTCGTAGTGCTACCCACACCCAACTTAACCCCACCACTCAACTTGTCTATTTTTTTTTTTTTTTAATGGATAGAAATTTTAAGCAAAATATAATAAAAAAACAAAACCAATCACTCAACAACATATTATTATTATTATAATGCGATTGTGTTTGAGTTAAAATTTCTATTATAATATTTGTATTATATTAAATTTAGATTATTGAGCATTTATTGTCGCGAATGGTTTTATTCTAAATATGGCAAAAATCATGAATGACAAAGGAGAGAGGGACTAGTAGACCACTAATCACCTCAACCTATATTTTTTAGATTAGTCAACAATTTTTCAATAAATTACATTACATCATTCAAATTTGTGAATTATTTTTTTATTTTTTAATTTTATAAACTGTTTTAATCATTTTCTTAATCTAGATTTGTCAATTTAAAAAATGCAATCTTAGGATTAAATTTTAATTCATAAAAATTGGCAATCACTTTCTTTCTTTTTGATATGCTTGGTAAAATTTAACTTAAAATATTTTATACAACTTTCATACCATAATTAGTATCTTATTTTACTATAATAACCTTTGTTAGTTAACATAGTAATATAATCCTTTTAAGTCTATTTATATATATATATATACCATCAACATGATGAAAATGCATACTAAAATGGTAAATTTGGAGGGTGAATAGAAAAGGTCGAACTCGCATGTTAGATCTTCAAGTTTCATTAAAATAATCATAATAATAATAATCTTTCATTTTTTCATCTCTGAAGATGAATTAAACGATCTCATGTTGAAAATGAGATGGGGCTGGGTTTAAGAGAAAAAAGGGCTGGATCAAGATTTCAGTAATGTAGGGCCCAACTTAAAGTCCAACTAAGTAACACTTTCCTGGCCCAAGTTTATGGATCCATTGATTGGGAAAATTACAAAAAATAATAGCATCACCATTGTTGCCTTAAATCGGATCTGATCCGGAATGCATTATCTGTGATTTATGTGCATTTTCATTTTTTATTTTTTAGCCAATAAATTTTTATTCAGCTAAAAATTGCGTTGGTGAAGAGTATTATATTAATAAATAAATATGTGAGAAGAGTAATTAAATCAATTCGTCCATTAGCAATAAATAAATGAACGACAATGTAGGGCAGCTACAGTGTACCGGCACACATCCATCAGTTATGAAGGAGATGCGGTGCAGCGTATCAAATATCTTCCTGCACGTATATTAGATTAGATGATCATATTCATGCATGAACGGGACCCAGTTTCAGTCTTGACTTGTCTCTTGTATGTTCCATCTTCGAAATGGCTTGAAGCGATCCAACGGTTCATATTTTTGTTTGATTTAATAATACTTATTATATATTTTGTTAATTAAAACAAATATGCAGAGATTTACAGTACCCGTATACGTATATTATTAAACAGAAGAACATGTGGTAGGACCTACCGCTCCAACAGAAACAAATGTAATGTTTTGTGTTGTCGTTGTAAGCTTTGTAATGTACTTTGTCTAGGTGGGACCCTATTTATTAATTTACCCATTTTATATTTTCTCTCTCAGACATTGCCCTTCTCCAAAATTTGTTTATTTTTTATTTAACTAACACCAAATTAATCAGGTTAGATCGCTAATCACGGTAAATATCGAAGTTTAATTTTAATGTAACTCTATTAGAACTTAACATTTTTTAAAAAATAAATAAATAAATAAATTGTGGGATTTCATTATATTAAAGCATCATAAATACAAACATTAAAAATGTAGTATAAAGCAAGACACATAGTGATTCTTGTTCAATATATATTTTATTGAAAAATTCTAAGTTATTAATTTTTCATTGCTTCATTTAATTTGGATATTGAAAGCTCTACGAAGAATGTCTTTCCTTAAGATGGGAAAAAAAACTTAAATAAAAGTAGAAAAAGATTGGAATATATGAACAAAATAGAATAAAAGAATATTAATCAATATATATTATAATATCTAAGCATTGAGCAGAAATAATTTTCAGTACTCTCTTCTCATTTCTCAATCTGTCGGTGGCCGCTAAAATACAATAGCTCACATGTTTTCTCCAAACATATAACAAAAATATATAAGTTGTTGTAGACAATATATGAGCCAAATTACAACAACAACCATAACTATAATCTAATCTAAGCTAATATATATGTTAATTAATTAATTAATTAAACAAAATCTCTTATTAATGGAAAAAATAAAACACACCCAGAATTAAAATTTTGCAAAATTACTATTAGAATTCAAAATCAAGATCATTTTTCTCACCTCCACCACCAACATGCATTGTTGAATTACTAGAACCTTTATCGGATGAACTAATAATCAACCCGCCTGCCGTGGCGGGAGGAGCCTGTCGGGTGTCCGACGGTGTTAGGACAAGTGTTCCTTGATTGTATAATGAGCTCAATTGCTGAAAATAAGGACATGTCCTAGAATCAACCGATCTTTTCTTATTAGCATCCTTAGTTTTTCGAAAATACTTATTTATATTTTCCCATTTCTCTTTACATCTCTTTGCACTTCTCTTATAACCCATTTGTAACATTCCTTGAGAAATTCTTTCCCACAGAGGAGCTTTCGCCATTGCTTCCTTTTCTTCGTTATTATTGTAATGGCTGCTTCTAAGATTTATTAATGCTAATACTTCATCTTTTGGCCATCTCTTGCCAAGATCTTCTTTTTCATTAGATGAAGTCCTTTTTTGCACTATTTCTGTCGATATCGAAATGGGTATTGAGGGTTTAATTTGGGTATGGAGAGAATTAGGGTTTTCAGGAGGTTGAGCCATTGTAGAGGAAGATGAATTATTAGGGTTTTGAGGTACGGGGATTTTGTTTTGTTTGCCTAAAGGTATAGTAGTTGTTGATATGGGTATTTCAGGTTTGCTAATAATTTGGTTACTAATAGGGTTTTCATTAGAATTTGATAAAGATGAGAACTTCTTCAAGAAATTGATAATTTTTGCTTGTCTATCACCAACAAGAGCTTGTTCTTGTGCCCTAATTTCAAGTTCTTTGTTGAATCTATCCATTTCTTGCTTTTTCCAAGCTTCTTCTCTTGCAATCTTTTCTTCATCTCTTTTCACCATATCTTCAAGAAGCTTATTATGCATTTCTTCTTGTTGAGCCATAATTTTTCTTATAATGTCTTCACAAAAACCCTTAAACATCTCAAACTTTTCATTCTTCCTTTTCCTAATTTTCTTGTTCTTGGACTTGTCAACTTCTTTCCCATGTTTATGATTATGATTCTCACCATTTTCTTCAATTGGGTTTTGATCAATTCTTGAATCTTCTGCTTCTTCCATGTTCTTGTCTTTTTCTTCTTCATCTTCCTTAGCTGCCTTTTCCATTTTCTTGTTCTTCTTCTTATTATCATCACCACCATTGTTATTATTATAGAAGTCTTGATCAAGCTCACCAAAAACCCTATAATTCTTGGAATAATTGATGTTGTTAAAATATCTGCTTTCTTCTTCAAACTTCTCTTTGCATTTTTCTGCAGTTCTTTTGAACCCAAGCTCTGATAGCCTCCTGTACCCACCATAAATATGAATAAAAACAAAAAGCCAACTATACATATCATTAGCATTTATTTTCAATTTCTTCATTTCATTAATTATTAGTATGTAAATAATAATATTCAATTAACATTTCTTTCTTTAAATTAACACAAACATGATACTATATCTACAAATCCCTAGACTTGATGATATTATTTTATTTGATTTTCTACTCATACAAAGATTTTTCGAAATCCCATAAAAATTAATCAATCAATCAATAATAATCATTAATAATAATAGAACTAATTAATACCTACCTTGACACATGTTCCCAGGTGGATTCAGGGAACCAATTCTCCATACTAGATCTGACCCTCAATAGAGCAAGAACTTCCTCATGACTCCATGGATCAACAATCGATTGTTGATGTATTGATCTCTCCTTTTCGATCTCAGAATTGGTAGTACCACCCACCATTGAAATATGCACCTTATCTTCATTTTTGGTTGTTGGGGGAGTTTGATGCAATGTGTGGAAGAAATTAGGTTGTTGCACTTGCAAATGATGAGAAGTACTACTACTATTATAAAGATCAAAACTTGGGGTAAAGCTGGCAGCGGCAGCGGCGGCAGCAGTAGCAGCAGCAGTAGGAACAGTAGAAGAAACATGAATAGGTGGAAAAGAAAGAGGTAAAGGAAGTGAAGTTCTTGAAGCTATGAATTGGTGAAATTGGTCTCCTTCAAACATAATTTTCCTTTTTTTTTTTTTGTGGGTGTGTTTTTTTCTCCTTGTTGTTGCCTATTAAAATTTTCACACTGTAATGTAAATTAAACAAAAAGAAAGAGAGAAAGAGAGAAGCACAAAACTACAACAACAACCTCTTGAGGCTTCTTATCAAGGACCTTGTCCTATAATGGAAAAGAAAACACACACTCTTTTGGAGGAAAGTGAAGTCACTGTCCCTCTGAATCTGAAAATATAGAAATTTATTAGAGGAATGTAAAATACACAGGCTTTAGGTGAGAATGGGGGAGATTAATTATAGGGTAATTAATGAAATAAGAGTATGATGGGGTCCTTTAGAATCCTATGCAGGAGCTGATGGTGTAATTAACGGCAAGAGGGATGGCAGGACACGTGAAAACATGCAGGAGACTGGGGACAATTATTTATGGAAGTTAAGAGAGTTTGTTTTACATGTTGCTCAGCTCTACACTCTATTTTGTATACCTTCTTTTTTATTCATAGTATCTATTAAGTGGATTTGTTTCTAATTTTGTTTACTAGCAATGTTTTTAATACATGTTTTGTATTTAGAAATATGAATGTTTTTATAGGTTGAGAATCTCCATTCTATAAACCACTTCTTGTTCTATGGTCAACATTTGCGGAAAGTTAATTGCAGCTGTAAATGAACTCAGCCGATTCTAAGTTAATCGATGTTTATTAAAGCTCATTGAAAACCAAATAAGATAAATTCGAACAAAAATTTCAAACTCGTTAATTGGCTCGTTTAATTTTAGTTTCGCATAAGACATAGTTGAAAATTTTATATTTGTTATAATATAATAATTAATTAATACTTAAAATAACAATTTGTTTAACTATTAAATAATAATTTTTTTCTTTCTCTGTTACTGAAAATGAGCAACTCGCGAATTACTCGAGACCTATTGATAAAAATTGGTTCGAAATCGACTTTAAAAACAAACGAGTAAGCTTGAATCTGGATAATACTCCACTCATTTACAATCCAATATATATTCATTCTCTTGAGTTGAGAGTTGTAAAATAACAAAATAAGCATGCCTTCAACTTCTGTTTAGGAGGACAATCAATCAATGGGCCATGCCTGGGCTGAAACTGTAAACTCATTGGACTTCATTTAGCCCAAAAAGCCTATGCAAAAAGCTCTGATTACAATTGGGTCAAAAACTGTATTGGGTTCTGACCTGAGCTTTGAACCTAATATATATGGGTATGTATATATATTTTTAAAATCTAATAAATTTCCATTTTGGCCAAGTCAAGTCAGAGTCGGAATTGGAAAAACCCTTGTTTGCCGTTAAACCCTATTGCTAGTATAGTACTACCCTGAAGCCTTAAGAAATCTGCTTCTTCCTAGAAATCTCTCGAGAACGTTTCGTGCTCATCGAAGAGCCAACAAAGACCCTCAAATTTCTCATAAATCTAAACCCTCTCGTGATCCTTCATTAACCTTCTTACCTTCAAACAAGCATCAATTATGGATGATTCACACGATCAGAAATACTACAACTACCATCCGTATCAGGATCTCTATAACGTCCCAGCTCAAAACTTATACAAGCTACCCACATCGCCTGAATTCCTTTTTCAGGAAGAATCTATTCATCAGCGCCGCAGCTGGAGCGAGAATCTTCAATATTATACCGGAACCGGATACTTATCAGGAGCAATCGTCGGTGGGATTAAGGGATCAGTAGATGGAATCCGCGCCGCCGAGGCTGGTGATTCTTTGAAATTGAGGGTTAATAGGGTTCTCAACTCTGGTGGACATGCCGGTCGAAAATTTGGAAACAATTTGGGTGTTTTGGGGCTTATGTTTGCTGGGCTTGAAAGCGTTTTGATTCATTATAGAGATACTGATGATTTGGTTAATACAGCTCTTGCGGGTCTTGGGACTGGGGCGGTTTATCGTGCTGCTAGGGGTGTCAGATCGGCGGCTATTGCTGGGGCTATTGGAGGGATTGCGGCAGCGGCTGCGGTTGCTGGAAAACAGGCGGTAAAGAGATATGTGCCCATTTAAGGCTTTTGCTTTTGGGGGTTTTATTGGGAGGGAAGTTTTGTAGGAAGGTAAAAGATTTGCAAGGCTCTCTTGCGGGTAACTTTAGTTGATTTAATTTCAATAGGCTTCGATATTGCAAATTGTTATAGTCTTGTTGTTTCATAATCCAATTTGCCGACTTGGCTTTTCTTGATGTCCTGTTTGATAGGAATTTTAAGTTCAGTTTTTCCCATTTAATGAATTGATGTCTTTTGGGGGTGCGATTCCATTTGTTTTGCGATTGAATTATCTGTGTATCATGCTGCTGGTGATTGTATGTTTCCTACGCTGAAGGTTTCGGTTGTATTGTTATTGTTGCTATCATCATCTTCCCGTTTCATTTTGGGCTGATTCTTTGTATGTCTTTTGTATATTCTACTTGCTTGAATATACATAATTTTTCATGGAAAATATTATCTAGCAATATCTTTTGCTCGGATGATCTTGGTTGCCTTCATGGCACATTTTCTTTGATGTATGGATAACAATGGAGGAAAGAAACAATTTAGGGCAAACAATTCTTTTATGTATTATAATTTTTTTTTTGAATCGACTAACTTATGGTGATCAGGCAGAGGAGGGACTTTATTCTATTTAATACTTAGTTTATCTAATAGTTTATATTGAATGTATACTGAAAACTTAGCTTACATGTAAACATGCCTATTAAATTTTTTTTGTCTGTGTGTGTGTGTGTGTGTTTTTTTTTTTTTTCCCGTAATTTTGCTCTGATTCAAGGTAGGAGACCTAGCATCTGCAGGATACTCATTCATCAAATCAAAGTGATATTGTGGAACACATGAATTGAATTTGTTTGTACTGAGATGTCGAATGTGTCGCTACTCTGTTTACTCATTATAAACTCAAGGATTTAGATAATGGGGGTGATGGCCAGAGAACTGGAAAACAGACGTAGTGTCGAATGGTTTCCATTGAATGAAGTTTGCAAATAGCTTGGGAGAGTTTCTGTATGTGGCTTTGCAGTATTCATTATCATTTAGATAGTGGGGGTATGGTTAACATAATGATGGGGTTAAAATGGGTACGGAATGTCTACAAGTGAGTAGATGTGGGTTTGGTATGGCTGCTTTGATGCTTCAGTTTTTCTTTTTTCCTGAAAGACAATGTTGGAATGGTTGGGATTGTTATCTTGTGGAAGGAATTATGAGATTGACACAGTAGAGTGGATAGCTCTCTTCTTAAAAACTCCGACATTTTTATCTTTCACAGTGTGTATTGAGGGGGAGAGTGCTTTTAAAGATGTCTTCATTAGGTACTTGTCATGAAGATGGATCATTCTTATCTGGTTTGCTTTAAATAGCTATTTGTTTTTACGCAATATCCACTGGTTAGGTTGCTTATGTATTATTAGTTGTGAAGCAGTGTGTGGTAGGGCTAACCTAGGTTACGGTTTTGAAATTGACGGTTCCAAAAGAGTTGTTTGTTGTTATTCGTTCGGTTTTTCAATATTTTAAGTGTTTTGGATATAATTTTGTTGCAATTCTTCTAAATTTTCCATATTTTCCCGCGTTTGAAATATTAAATCTCCTTCACTTTCACCCGTATTTTATATTAGTATTTCCCATGTGTATTGAAATAATATATATATATATATATTTGTAACCTCACGAAATTATAACAAATTAAAATTTATACATATAGGAGTTAAATTCATATCGGTGCGCATACCCTTAATATATTTGTTGTTGCAGATGCTAACCGCAATCCCTCAATTTTGACTTGCCATTCTAATTCAAATAAAACTAGATTAGTGCATTCTTAATTTTTCTAAATTTGTATAATCTTATTTTAATGTATATTTGTAAATTTGAAAAAAGCGAATCCATAAATAATGAGAGAGACGCTTTCGTGAATATTGTTACAAGCTAAAATAATTGAATCTAAAGAAGACAAGATCGAGATAACTGTATTTTAATGAAAAATCTGCAATTATTTATATATTTTACAGTGTAAAACATGGGTAAATTTTGAAAAAACAACTGAAAATTCTACTTTAGCCACACTTTACTCAATTTGGACCCACAAATAATAGATATAAATATAATTTGTTTATGGAATAGATTAGAAGAAATTAGAAATCATAATTAGGTTTCTATTATAATTAAGGGAAATGATAAACGGTGTTCTTTTTTGTTTATTTTTTTTAAATGAGGGGTTAAATTTAATTTATGTATTCTCCAAATCAATTTTAATGGATCATCTGTATTATCAATTTTACGCAAAACAATTTGAACTATTAAATTTAATATCTCTGAAATTGATAATATAGAATCAAATTTTGTAAACTTTAATCTACTATTTACAATTTAACCAACTTGTTTGAAAAATAAAAATAAAAAAAAATTATTAGGAGAGCACACCATTTAGCAATACCAACAAATTACTTCTATACTGAAAAAAGAAAATTTAATGAAACCCTAAAATTATAAATTGTTTAAAATATTTAGCCGTACCATCTTATATAAACCATCTAATCCATGCATTAGCACTATCCATCATCACATCATAAGAAATCGTTGAATCCTAATTTCTGGAAAATATGGTTTCCTCTAAAACACTTTCTTCTCTAGCTTTCTTTCTTGTTTTACTACCTATAATTACTTTGGCTCAAACTATTCCCTCATCTCCATTTTTTCCCTTACCTTCTTTTAACCCCTTGAACCCTTTTAATGGTAATACCTCCTTCTACAAACTTCAAAATTCAATCTTTTTTTATGCTCTTTTAAACTTTATGTCATCGTGATAGTTCAGTAATCGAGCATTTTTTATCATTGTAACTATCAAATAAAGCAGAATGTTAGGATTTGAATCTCGAATCTCGTATCGACATTTATTTATATGATTTGAGGAGTAAGCTAATAAATAAAATAATTTTTTCTTGATGGATTAATTTTTTTGAAATTTTTATTGCAGGGTCTGTATGTAATTTTGCACTTTGTGGAAAAGGGCAATGTGTAACAACTACAAACAGTACATTAGGGTATAAATGTCAATGTGATGCTGGTTGGACACAATCTTTAACCCCTGATCTCAGTTCTAATTTTGACTTTCTTCCTTGTGTGATTCCACAATGTAATTACTAATTAATTCTCTCTTTTTAATTATTTTTTATAGTTTTTTTTTTTCGCGTTTTATTATAGAAAAATAATTTTTTTCTTGTTATTCAATTTAATTTTGCAGGTCTTCTTCCAAATATTAGTAGTTGCCAACTTCCACCATTTCCACAATTAAAGCCAGTTCCTCTAAACTCATCTTTATTTGATCGTAATTACCACACTAATCCTCATGATTAAATTTATTTTTCTTCTAATCTTAATTAATTAAGATGATTAATAGTTGGTATCAAATTTTAAATGTATAATATAGCTTGCTATTGGATGTACTGCGGAGGAGGTACTTGCCAAAGCAATTCAACACTCACCTATTCATGCTCTTGCAATCCTGGATTTTCCAACCTTCTACATAAGCCTTACTTCCCTTGCTTGAATTTTTGTAAGAACTTTAAACACCTTTTCAACTTAATTAAACCTTTATAATTTCGATTCTAATTTGTAACTAAGTGACTAAACAATATCCTTAAACTCACGTAATTTGTTTGTTTTAAGGTTCTATTGGATCTAATTGTACTAAACTTGGAATTGCTGTTGAAAAACCTCAATATGCTAATCTTATTGCAACAGCAAACGTTAGTGAAAATGAGGGTGAGTATTTAGGCATAAATCCCATATTAGTTAGTAATATAATATAAAGGGATTATACTAAAAAGCTTGTATTTATGTGCAGGGAATTCAATCATGGCAGGAAAGTTTATGTGGATGGTGATATTGTTCATGTCTATGCTAATGGTGTTTAGCAAGTAGGAAGATGCTCCCCATATTTTATTTTTACCAAATTATAATATTTTCCAGAATAAAAATGCAATTGTTGCTTGGATTACTTGTATATGTGTAATCCATTATTGTACTGTAATTTATATTTAAAGAAAGCAGATATATTAATAAAATTTGTCATATATTTCTACAATCAATTGGTCAAAGTTTTCACTATGTTTGAATGGTCCTTTCGTTTGGGTGACCCCAAAACTTTGCTAATTTTTATTATGTTTCTCTCCTAATTTGCAAAGTTCATCATAATTTTACCCTAAATTTTAAAATTTCCAATTTAACTGAATTCAATTAAAAGTATTTTGACCCTGTTTGCCAAGTTTTATTGTGAAAAGAGATATTATTAACATATTATATGAATTTGAAATATCTTCGATTTGCTGTATTCGAATTGATGCTAATATTACTCATTGTTATTAGGGTTGTAAACGAATCGACTCGAACCGAACAGTATTAGGTACGTTCAAGTTTGTTTAGGTATTTGTGGTGTTCGAATTTGGATTCGTATTCAATTCAAACATTAATTAAAAGTTCGAATTCGATTCGGCAACTATTCGAGAATATTCGCAAACAGTTCGATTATTATTCAATTACACTAATTGATTCAAATATTCAAATTATAGTTCGTTTAACCGATAAACTGTTTTTCAAACACCCTCAAAACAGTGTCGTTTTGTACAATTTTTTCCAATAAATAAGCTAATTTTATTAAAAAAAATTCAAATAAAACAAGTTAACATGTGACAAATTGACTCCAATTAAAGAAAACTAAAATTTTTCTAAAATGGTCGCACAACCTGATATAAATACAAATGGATACAAATTTAAATTTTATTGAAAAAAAAAAGAGAAAAATAAATAAATAATAGTAAAAAAGAACAAGAGGAGAGATGCTCAATTAATAAGCCATTTCGTCCATTTTTCTTTTGTTCTTCTCTCTCTCACACCCTGACCGCAAAAAATGGTTAAAACCACTCAATTTCATTAATTCCCAATCAAAAACTTCATTTCAAAACATCTTTGAACTTGTAACTCCACAAACAAAGCCACTTATGGTTTTATTCATAATATCTAAAATTTAAATTTAGGATGAAAACATGATAAATCAAATTTAAGTGGGTGCAATTTTCAAATTCTGCAAAGTTTAGGGTGCAAATGAAGAATTATCATTCAAGTTCACAATGTTGAATTGTTGGTGGCTAAAAGCAAGAACTAGAAGTTGAGCATCTGTTTTTTGTTTTTATTATTATTATTGTTTTTTTAAAATGTGAAATTTTTCTTATATTTAATTTTAATATAATTTAAATCATTTCTAATAATTTACAATTAAGTTCCGTATCAGAACACATGCTTAGTATTGCTACATATTATTAACATTCAATTAAGAAGACAAAAATTGGATTAGAGAGGAATTTTGACAATCCTATTTCATTTGGCCAACCTTTGATTACTTTAACAAGAAAAAAATTAGTCTTTCATTGTAAAATACACGAAATTATAAAATATTGTAGTATATTTTATAGTTTATACAGTCTAATATTTAAATTCATAGCACACCCTTTTATATATATGTATATATGTTTGTTGCATATATGGACCGCAATCCCCCAAATTTGACTACTTACTCTAAAAATTCAAAGACAAAAATTTTCATGCTGGGAAATTTTACCATTTATAGTTATAGTTAAAACTAAACAAAAAATCAACTTGCCTAAAAAATACAAAAATCAACTATTTAATTTTACCATTTATGTCATATAAATTCAACATGATCATGATAGGATTAAGATTATAAAAAATGGCAATTTGACAAATTCCATTTTTTTTTTAAGATTTAAATAGAGAATTATTGTCAGGACCGTAAATACATTAGTTATTTTGGTGTGTAACTGTGATAAGGTTTATTTATTTAAAAATTAAATAGGTGTATGATTAAGACAATTAATTTAATAAATTTGAAGGAAAATAACTGCACTAAAAGAAGAAATTTGGAAAATATATAATTTGTTTATTGATGCCTTTACAAAGAAATAATTGTTACGTTTCTTGTTTTATTGATATAAAAAATATTTCACTAAATCTCAAAAATTAAGTGCTTATATATATTTATATATTTGATGTAATTGTGATTAGTAAGAAATTAAGATGTTTATATATACCTTTACATGCATTAACATTATTTATGACACCTAGCAACATTCTTTAATATTTCTCACCAAATCTCCTCTTATCTCTCTCTATTTTTGTCTTAGAAAGGAAGATGGTTTTCTCAAAGACACATTCTTTCTTTCTAGTGTTACTACCTGCAATTGCTATGGCCCAAATACCTATCTTCCCACCTTTTAATATTACACCTTCTCCTAATCCCTTAATACCCCCTTTGAATCCTTTTAATAACACACCTCCTTTTAATCCCTTAAATCCTTTCAATATTACGCCTCCTCCTAATCCCTTAATACCCCCTTTTAATCCCTTAAATCCTTTTAATATCACTCCTAATCCCTTATTCCCTCCTTTCAATCCATTAAATCCTTTTAACATCACACCTTTCAATCCATTAAATCCTTTTAACGGTATTATTTCTCTTTTCTTACACTATAGTAATCTTATTTATACTAAATAATATTTGCTACGTTATAACGTACTGTAATAACTTTGCTACGTTATAACGTACTGTAATCACGATTATATTATATGACTTATTATTATATTCTTTTATGCTATGTAATTTTGGTGAATTTTTATTGCAGTATCCATATGTAGCATAGCACAATGTGGAAAAGGGCAATGCGTGCCATCCACAAACAATACATTAGGGTTCATTTGCCAATGTGAGGCTGGTTGGGCACAAACTTTACTACCCAGTCTTGCTCCTAATTTTGAGTTCCTTCCTTGTGTTATTCCACAATGTAATTAATTTATTATCTTCTCTTCTTAATTATTTCATTTTATTAAAGATTTTTCTTGTTAATTATTTAATTTAATTTTGGCAGGTCTTCTCAATATTGGAAGTTGCAGACTTCCACCATTTCCAGAATTAAAGCCTCTTCCTTTGAACTTATCTCTCTTTGATCGTAATGGCCATATAATTAACAATATTAACAAGAGTATATGGCTGTGTTCGGCAAAAACTAACAGTTTGAATAACATTTAATTGTTTGTAAAACGTCGAAACTAAAAATTTAGGGATTAACATTTGATAAAACACTAATTAAACAACTAAAATCTAAATAAATAGTTATTTTATGAATCTTACAAAATTAAAACGATTGCCGAATACAGCCTAAATCTCTCCATTATTAATTTATGTTAATCTTAATTAATTAATCGTTTGTATTTAGCTTGCTATTGGGCGTACTGTGGAGGAGGTACCTGCAATAGAAATCCAATAATAAAATTGAAGTATTCCTGCACTTGCAGTTCTGGATTTTCAAACGTTCTTAATGTCCCTTTCTTCCCTTGCTTAAGTCGTTGTAAGAATTTTAATGAATCAACCTTAATAATTTTGATTCTAATTTTATTTTTATCAGTGAAAAATCTAATATCGTAACTTGTGTGTTTGTGATTGTTGTGAGGTTCTTTCTTACCTAATTGCTCCAGCTTTGGAATTCAAGTTGCAAAATCTCAAGTGGGCAATGCTATTTCATCTGCAAATCATGGTGAGTTAATTTCAACATTAATCAACTAATTAATTAATCAAATTGACATGGTGATCATGTAAATATGGGTGTGATCTACAAAGATCGGGTTTAATTGTTTCGATTGGTTTTGCATGCAGGAAGCTCTATTTTGCCAGGAAAGTTGCAATGGGTCATATTATTTATGTCTATGCTAATGGTTTTGGTCAAATAGGAATGACATAATATTGAAGCCACAGGCTCCCCAGCTTTTATTTTCACCATATTCTACTTTCAGATATAAAATATTTTCTTTTGGGTGGTTGCTTGTAATGTTGTATTTTTATTCATTTTTACAGTATACAATATGAAAACTGTAATTTTATTTGTAATAATTAATAAATTCCTGGTTTGAGTTTTTATTTTTTGAGGTTGGTACACAAATTTCTATTCTAATTTTTTATTAATAAATTATTTTAATTTTGAATTTGCTATCAATAATGGAGTATGAAATTTACGAAAAAATATGCTTCAATGTCCCATTCAGTATTATGAGTCTGCATTAACAGGCTCGAAATGAATTTATAACTTCAATTAAAAATTTAATATCATCTGTCTTTTGTCGAAATTGACTATATATAAATACGAGACAAAAAACTAAAATATCCAAGTTTTAAAAATTGCAAAAATAGGTTCGCATTGTATGGAATTTTGTTTGGTTCCTTAATTGGCCAAGGGAAGACAAGAGAAATAAAGGGTAGAAAGAAGAGAAAAGAAATTGGTTTTCTTTTTACTATAATGTCCTTTTTAGTTTTTGAATTCGATAAAGAATATAAGGGGCACACAAGTCAAATGTGCCTTTCAATTTCTTTTTTATTTTTTCGACTCTCAGTTTGGGTTATTTTAAGGAAATGCAGAGTTATTATTACTCTTCTATTTGGAAAGAAGAGAATTACACTTTCTTTCTTTTTCTATTCCCTTCATTTCCCTTCCATCCAAATCAAGGTTAAATTAACGTAAATGATTTGTGAATTTTTTTATAAATCCATTGTAAACTATTTGTCAACTTTCCATTGTGAACGCAATTATCCAAGATAGTTTATAAACTTGTTGTCATCTATTTGTCAACTGGCACATTTGATTTTTTCTCTTTCATAAAATGAATTTTGTTTAATATAATTATTATTTTTAGTTTATTTTTTATTTCACGAATGATTTTTTTTTTCAATAATAAAATCATATTTTCCCTTTTTGGAGATTAAATTATTTTTTGGACATATTTTAAAATAATCTTTTTTTTTTTTTTTTACCTTTGTACTTAATAAGTTATAAATAGATTATAACTTAATCGTACAGGTGTTAATTATTGCCAACTAATTTTTTTATGCCAATCAAAAATCAATATTCTCCATTTTTCTTACCTATTATTCTCTTAAAATGGTAAAGAACATAACATAGTAGAGAAATTTTGACAAATCTATGTGATATTCATATGTAATAATAATTTTTTTTTAATTATTGAACCAATTCTGATTTGATTTTAATATTTTTTCTCATAAACATTTATTGTTCTTTCCTTGTTTACTACACGAAATTATGCAACATTATATTTATGCATGTGGTATTAAATTCATAATATTTTAAGTTGTGATTATTTTTGCTAATGCACTAATTGATTTATGATCATATAAAAGACAATTAATTAATTAATGAATTTGAAGAAAAATATAAGTGCTTTGGCAACAAATTTTAGAGAAAAAAATATAATTTTTTTATTAACTACATAAAATTCTTTAAAAAGAAATTAGAAGTCATAATTAGGCTTCTTGCTATTATAGTCTATAGACATTGCTATGAAGCAAAGTTAATGGAAAACCCATTTAAGTTAGGTGTTTAAAATATTTAATTAGTGTTAATGGTTTTGTTAAGTAATTGTGATGTTTATATAAATTTGCATTCATTAGCAATTTGGCATTACCATTCACAGTAGCAGCAACCCTTTCTTTGCATCCTTTTGTCACCAGATTTCTTAATCTCTTATGTAGAAATGACAATGCACTCTTTTCTAACTTGCTTTCTTTTGTTATTGTTACAACTTGCCATTGCTTCAGCGGGAAAGGAGTCTATCTATCTGCCTAGCTTTGGTAGATTTCCCCCAACACAATCCACAGAAATTCCACGAATCCCTTGCCCCAAATTATTCCCTTACCTCCTTTTAATATCTCACCACCTCCTAATCCTCTTGATCCCTCGTCTCCTTCTAATCCACAAAATCATTCAAACTCTCTTAATCCCTTAAACCCTCTCAATCCCCTAAATTCGCAAAATCCCTTAAACCCTCTTCCCTTTCTAATCCCCTTAATCCGCAAAATCCCTTAAACCCTCTTCCCCTTCTCATCCCCTAAATCCACAAATCCCTTAAACTCTCTTAATCCTTTAAACCCTCTCAATCCCTCATCTCCTTCTAATCCCTTAAACCCTCTTAATCCTTCATCTCCCTCTAATCCCTTAAACCCTCTTAACCCCTCATCTCCCTCTAATCCCTTAAATCCTCTCAACCCTCTTAATCCCTCTAATTCCTTAAATCCTCTCAACCCCTCAAAACCCTCTTAATCCCTCATCTCCTTCTAATCCCTTAAACCCTCCTAATCCCTTACCTCAATTTAATCCCTTATATCCTTTCAATGGTACTAATTTCTCTTACTTATACATAGTGTAAACAAGTGATAAACTTTTACAATTGATTATTTATGTGATAAATGTAGAAATTCATAAATTTGCATCCTATTCACACCATTTTAAATTTATATTACACGATATTCAAAAACATATAAAATAAAACATATTAGATTGATGGGATTTTGGTGAATCTTAATTGCAGTATCTATATGTAATATAGCACAATGTGGAAGAGGCCAATGTATACCAAGTACTAGCAGTAGATTAGGCTACATCTGCCGATGTGAGGCTGGTTGGGCACAAGCTTTAGTAACTTATCTCAAAAATAATTTTCAGTTCCTTTCGTGTGTCATTCCACAATGTAATTGGTTCTCTGTTTTTCTTCTGAATCATCTCATTTTATTCTCAATAAGACTGAAATTTTCTTGTTTTTTAATTTAATTTTGTAGGTCAGCTCAATCTTGGAAGTTGCCAGCTTCCACTATTTCCAGAATTAAGCCTCTTCCTTTGAACTTGTCTTCATTTGATCGTAAATGACCATATTATACTAATAAAACTCTCAATTAATTTCTTCTAATCTTAATTAAAGAAACTGATTATTGCTGGTTCTGAATTTTATATTTTTAGCTTGCAATTGGGCGTACTGCGGAGGAGGTATCTGCATAAGAAATTCAACGTTAAGCTACATTTGTACTTGCAACTCTGGATTTTCAAACATTCTCAATATCCCTTTTTTCCCTTGCTTTAATCAATGTAAGAACTTTACTGACTTTCTATATTAAATCAACCTTTAATAATCTTGATTACATTTACTATTATTAGTGACTAATTGAAATTTAAAAACCATATTCTAATTTGTGTCTGATATTTTTAAGGTTCTCTTGGACCTAATTGCTCCAGCTTTGGAATTCAAGTTGCAAAATCTCAGCTGGGTAATTCTATTGCAAGTTCAAGCATTCCTGCAAATCATGGTGGGTTAACTATGAGTAATGTTAGAACAAAAGCTTGGTCGAATGGTATTAAAAGTTTGAGTCTTTCAGACACTAAAACCTTGAAACTTTATGCAGGGAGCTCAATTATGCCTGAAAAATTGAAGCTGATGATCATATTGGTCATGTCTATGCTAATGGTTCTGAGCAAGTAGAAGTATCATATTCTAAAACAGGATTCTTCCCAGATTCTATTTTGTTTCTTGGATATTATACAAACAAATTCATTTGTTGTGTTTTTAAATTCCTTTAAAGAATCGATGTTTGAGTGCCAATTTCACAACAGAACACTACAGCACGATTCTCATTGGGATGATAACCAGAACATGAACTATTATTGCCAGAAATTAATTTCTCGAATTCCATTAGAGAAAAATACCAGATGAAAACAATGTGCTAGTTGCACATAAATTATACAATCATGAAATAGTTCATGCATTTCCCATTATTTCACAACTTCCATTCCTATACTAACCGAAAAAAAAAAAGCTCAAAATCAACCACAAAAATTAGAAGTAATTGACAACAACAATATCATAACCAGAAATGATTCATCTTCTCACCGTTTGTTTGAAATCTTTCACTTGGTTTTGACCTCTACTCCAGTTTTTCCTGCAATAATAACAGCAGTAGCCATATCCAAGAACAACCCATGTTCAACAACTCCTTCAAGACTCGAAATTTCTTTCCCAGCAGCATTCCCATCTCTAATTGGATTCTCAAAATACAAATCCACTATGTAATTAGAGTTATCTGTAACATATGGCTTCCCATCTTCATTCAATCTTAGTTTAGCTTCACACCCTTCTGCTTTGAACAAGTCTTGCAATCTCACCAAATTGTATTTCCAACAAAATTGCACAACTTCAACCGGCATTGCGAGCTTGCTTCCACCGAGACCCGTCACTAATTTCGTCTCATCGGCGACGACAACGAATTTCGCTGACGCTGCTTCCACCATTTTCTCTCTCAAAAGCGCCCCACCTCGGCCTTTCACTAAATTAAGATCTGGGTCGACCTCATCTGCGCCGTCAATGGCGAGGTCAATACGGGGATGATCATCAAGGACTGAGAGTGGAATTCCAAGCGATAAAGCTTGTTCCTCGGTCCGCTTTGATGTGGGTATACCAACAATATCAGTTAATTGGCCGGATTTTAGGAGTTCGCCAATCTTAGCAACGACGAAAGCGGCAGTGGAACCAGTTCCCAAGCCGAGAACCATGCCGGATTTAACATAATCGACGGCCTTGTCGGCGGCGAGCTTCTTGAGATCATCTTGAGTGAGAGTAGGAGCAGATTGGGCTTTGATTGAGAAAATCTTGGTGGGGGCGCGCAGGGTAAGGGAGCGGGAACGCAGGGTAAGGTGGATAGAAGCATTGTGGTGGAGAGAAGAGGAGGTAGAAGGAGGAGAGAGGATGGATAAGGAAGCCATGGATTTTTAGAGGTGGAGAAAATGAAAAGAAATAAAAGGTTGTAGCTTTGGCTTCTCTTCTTCTTCTGTGTTTGGTGTGGCTTTGTGTTTGGTTGGAGTTACATGGTAACACCAAGTTTGGATTTTGAATTTTTCATATTTTGTGGATAAATAGTTAAGTCCTTAACTTTGTAAAGTTGTACTAAAAAAATTTATCATTTAGTTTATAGCAGTATTATTCTTATAAATACAGGGACTTTATCATTGAATTTTTACAAATTATAAGAATTTTATTGTATAAATCTTATAAATATAGGGACTTAATAATTTATTTAAACCATAAGGTTTTTACAATATATTAATTTAAAAAAACAGCGTCACCATCCTCTAATTTTACAAACTATAGGATTTTTTTAATAATTATCCCTAATTTCTCATTGTATGCTTTGAAGGGAAGTTAAATTTTTTGTATTATTGGAGTTAACTATAGACTAATTAGTCAACTAATCATAGTTATTAACTCCAATTATTATTCTTGGGCGGCGCAGCAAATGAGCTTGGGTTAATGTCTAGACTTGGGCCTCCAAATTGGATCCGCTGGCCCGAAGTCTAAATATTCCGTCGAAACTGGTCACGAATAAAACGTTCGTTTAGACATCAAAATTTCGTCTTCCTCGCTGAGATTCCTGTATTGGTCTGGTCGCACTCGCACGCAATATCAATACATATTTGGAATTTTGTCCAAAAAAACAGTTTTCTGTCTTTTCCTTTTTTGTGTAAATTTATTGTTCTGTTTCGAATTCTCTCTCAAGACTTCCATTAATCAGGACATTGTACCATGTCTTCGGAATCAGCCAGCGCAATTCAAAGAAGCCAAGTAAGTATTTTTTTTTCCCAGTTTTTTTTTTTTTTTCAGATTCCATTCTACCCTTTGTTTGTCTCCTGAGAAACTCGGGAACTGGTTTTTTTTTTTTTTTTGTGGGTTAATTTAGATTTTTAAATTGTGGGTTTGTGTGTGTGTGTTTTTTATTTTTATTTATTATTATTATTTTTATGAATAAGGTTGATCTAGTGGACTTCGTTGATTGGTCTGGAGTTGAATGTCTTAATCAAAACTCTAACCATTCGCTTCCTAATGCTCTCAAACAGGTAATATATTTACTAAGTTCAAATTGTCTCTTCTTATGTATTAGATTTTGGAATTTGTTAAAAATGATTGCTTCTTGTTATTTCGATGATTTTGTTCTTGGTTCAGTTTGTTTCTTATCCGTTCTTTATTTTCAACGCAATTGATGTTTTTAGATTCAAAGCTGTTATTAAGTTTTTTTCTTGGAAAACAAATTGATGGGTATACTTATAATGGTAAGTATTTCAAAGTTACTGAAATCCCAAATGACTTATGTTATTCCTCTAAACTCTTTTTCCTCACCTTGATTGCCATCAACAACAACAAGTTTGCTGTAATTATGGGTGTTTTATTGATTCCATTTTTGCTGATTTTACTTTGTTACCAAACTAGGGTTATAGAGAAGATGATGGTTTGAATCTAGAGAGTGATGCAGATGAGCAATTATTGATTTATATACCTTTCACTCAAGTTGTTAAACTGTACTCAATCGTTGTCAAAGGGCCTGAAGAAGAAGGTATCATCCCTTCTTTCTTCTTTTGCACAGTTGCACTATCATTTGTCGAAATTGAATATTTCCTATGTTTTAAGTTTGCATTGTGATCCGGAAAGGTTTCTAATGGGAGTGTTGTATCAGGTCCTAAGACTGTTAAACTTTTCTCAAACAAGGAGCACATGGGATTTAGGTATTACGTTACTTCTGCTTTAACTCTTTGTAGGAATTAACAAAAGTGCAGCTGAAAACCTGAATTAGGAAGTACGAAACCTCAATAACTTTTTCCTTAATGTGATATGGCAGTAACGTTGGTGATTACCCTCCTAGTGATACTGTGATTTTATCCCCAGATGATCTTCAGGTATTTGTTGTTTTATTCGGTCGCTACTACTATCCTATTGCTTTTTTTTTTTTAAATGTAAGTTGAAGAATCTTATATGTTGCAATTTGTTTTGTCATTTAACTTACAATAGGGAAAGCCAGTTGTTTTGAAGTATGTCAAATTTCAGAATGTTCGCAGGTAGATCATGTTCTGCTGTTCATTTTGTTCTTATACTGATATGATATCTTCTAGCAGCTAAATTTACTTTTTTTTTTTAATCAGCTTGACAATATTTATTGAGGATAATCAGTCTGGCTCTGACATCACCAAAGTCCAAAAGATTGCTTTGTTCGGAACAACGTAAGTTTGAATGACAGTTGAACTTAGCTATATCTTCTCTTCTTTTGTTATCAAGTGTCTTCTTTACTTGTATGATACCTTTTGCCGTATATCCTTTGCGTTTCCACCTTGTGGATCAGTACCATTATGTTACATTTTGTCGTGGCTGCCTTGTTACTCATCTAGGAATTGGGTATCCGACATTTGATTCTTAGATTATAGAAACCTGTATATTTTAATAACCAGTCGGACTATCCAAAAGTTAAATTTGAATCAAGTATGATTTTGCCAAATCTTGCTGCAACTGTTCTGCTTTCTGTTTCCCGTCGATCTGTCAGTTCTAATGTTAACTTAAGTTCTCCTGAAACTGCATCCATTCGCTGAATTATTAATTGTTTCTTATTGCAGGGTGGAAACAACAGACATGAAGGGATTGAAGAAGATTGAGGATCATTAAGAAGAGGGTTTAAAGTTGCTCGAGCAGTGATCTCCATATTTTGTCACTATTTTATATTTTTCAAACAGTTGCACAAGTCTCTTAACAGTTTGGTGCAAAAAAGTTTTATGGCTATTTGTTTCAATGTCTCAAGTCTCATCCTGGAAATCTGGAAAATTGCGAGAATTCTGTGGTGTTTTTTAAGCAAGATTTCGCCTTTTTGATGCTTGCATCTATAATCATGTCTTTGGATTTGCACTTCTAAAACAACCATTATGTTGGACAAAAATCATAGCAAGTGCCATTTCTGTTGCTATTAATCCGACGCAAGACGGTAATGAAACTGCAGTAGTAACAATCTAAATACATAATCTTTTATTCAACAATGGAAATTTGTTGCTCGATCTGGAATTGAGGCGTACAACTTTACACATATAAAAAGAGGAGCTTTCCTCCTTTGTTTCTTTTGTTAAATTAGGAGCTACAATGACCATTTGAAATGCTGACTTCGTAAACCATTTTGGTTTCAAGCAAATGGTTTGAATCGAAGTAGACATTTAAAGGGCAATTGAAAATTGATATCTTCAACATTGTTAAATCTCTTGAGTGACATTTGAATATAGGTCAATGCTACCCAACTGCAGCCGTGAAGTTGATTGAACATCTTTCACTGCCAGAAATCTGAACCTGCAATTTTAGAACTCATAACTAAAGGTCAGAAACTGCGACACAACACTGACCGAGCAAATTGACTAGTAACTTTCTAATAAAAGAATTACCTGAAAGTATTACATAGGAATCCTTTTGATCTAACTTTGAATGTTCTACGTTGAAAACGATTATCAAACACCTGAGAGGTCTGTTCATCCAAGACACGCCAGGTGGATCCCCCATCGCTGATCCCCTCGACAATCCTGTGAAATGAATCAATTCAAATTTCAGTGCCATACTCAAGTCAGATGCATATAAACTTGCATGCAATCAGAGGAAAGTATTAGCATTAAACCAATGGAAATAAACCATTCACATACATGCTGTAAACAGAATTAGATGCAGGTTATATTTTCTAATTTTCATACCAATTCATTGGATCCCTCTCCGGAGCATCATTGGCTGACATTAGATCGTATGCCACAAGTTCATGCTTTTGGTTGTCCTGGAGTTTATACACTATCCAACAACCTGCAAGATGTAATTGAATCAAAATAAGGCTGAAACAAGTATAAAGAAAAACAATTTAACCTGAAATATATAAAAAAAAAAAAAAAGTTAACCTTATTTTTTGGAAAATGCTATCAATGAAGAAAACCATCAAATAATTTAAGTTAGAAAATAATTTTTAAAATCAAAATTTCGAAGTGTCCATGTGCAAACACATAACAGCATAAGAAAAGGTTTAAAATTTTAATTATGATACCTTTTGCTCCATTTGGCTCTTCCCATTTAGTGGCACAAAGTCCATCAAATGCTGATGTAGCCTGATATTTGTTGAAAATGGAATGAAAAAGAAAATCTCTTTAAGCACATATTCAATACTGTAACAGAAATTCGATGAAGTGCAAAACAAATAATAATACTCACAATTCCAAAAGGAAGTTCCTCACCGCTTGCAAGGACTGAACCAGAGTGGATTCTGTTCAGTCTCATTAATGGCAAGGAAAGTAGAGTTTTATTCAATTGATCACATTTGTTAAGCTGAAGAATCAAATCATCCAAAGCATCCAACACGACAGGCAATGCTAGAGATGTTTTAACAGGATCACCAGCTAAACGGACATTTACTTTTTCATCAGTGTCAATATCACTCTTTAGTGAAAGGGCAGCAAGCAACTCATCAAAATAAGGCATGAGATGAAGTACAAAAGGATTTATAGAAGTTTTCCTTGTTTTATATGGGGAAATTTTAAGATCCACCATGATTCCCTCAAAGATCTTCAGTATTTCAACAGCTCTAGATTTGGAAAGAGAGTTCTCAACAAACTGAGACAGAACAGGGGAGAAAGCATTATAAATCTTTGTCACATGCACATCTATGCATACACGAACAGGGCAGGAGGAACAACTGAGAGACCCATCTTCATTTGAACCAATTTCCAATCTCAAAGTGCGCCATGCTTTGTCACCACTTTGTCTTCCAGGTAGTGTCACCGAATCATCCTCTCTGGAATACAAACCCCTCTCAAGTTCTTCTGCTTCATTTTTGTCACGTTCTTCAAGTAAGGAAAAAACTTGGAATGTCAAGCTTCTTCTGCAGTCTTTTGTTATATTAGTGAGAGTAGCTTGTAAAACTGGCTCGGCAATAATGTTTCGTCGAGACAAAACCTGCAAAGTTTAGCATTTCTCTCATAACTGTACAAGTGGAAATGCGTCTGAAGAAAGTATAAATTCTGAAAGAAAGCCATTTATATTGTTAGTATTACCTCAACCCACTTCCTAGTGTAACGCTTAGTGACATCATAAACTCCATCTTTTGCTATTGCAATTGTATAATTCAATTTCTTACCCCACCTACCAGAAGGCATAAACTTCAGTGTTCATAGAAGTATAAAGTATGGGGGAAATGGTTCAGTAAAATATATATCAGGTAGAAGTTGAAGTACCCCTTTTCATATAACAATGGCTTGTCATATACTCCTTCACATGGGTCAAGATGCATCCATCTGTACAACATGTCTGAACAACTTAAATTGATGGTTGACATTCCCAATATTGCAGTATGGGATATTGCAATTTACATAGGCTTTTTTATCCCCTGTGAGAAGTAGAATGAATGAAAGTATTTTATTAACACAGCTTACCTTCCCAAATAATTAGAGAAGCATTCTGTCCAAACATGATCAGTGAAATCCAGGATCTGGAAATTAGATATGAATTAGAAAACATATGCATTATCTTCTATAAATAACAAGTTCATTCATGCAAAGGTAAGACCCAAGCAAGCATTGGGCCACAATATATACAAGTATGCTAGTAGACAAGTGAGAGCATGCATCTACGTGGGTGATGAAAGAATACAACATCAAAATGTAGCAGATTTTAGGATTTGTAATAGACATAGCAACAAGTTAGATAATGAAATGTACAACGATAACAAAATTAGCTGGAGTGGAAAATGAAAAACAAGAGACTTGTCATTTAGACATCAAGATGACAAAAAAAAGGGGGTCAATCTAACAACAAAATTATGTGCCCTTATATTTATTGGATTTTGACATGAACTTTGGTAATATGCTCAATAGCAGATTAATGCTGTGACAACACATTGTTAGGTCCAATCATCATGATAAAAGGAATACTACACTGCAGTAAACCTAAATTGTACTGTATCACTGCATCCAGTATTTCGACCAGACAAGCCAATCAACTAAAGCATGTTTGTTAAAAGTTAATTTCAGTATAAATGGATCCAGAAACAGACTAACCAGACGAGATTCATAGCCAAAAGCTCGACAGTAAAGTGTAAAGCAATTGGCCCACTCCCCACAACGACCCCTTCGAGTTTCCACAAGCTGCATGTAAAAAGGAAAAAAAGAAATAAGCAAGAGTTTATGATATAGCTTCTCAACAAGCTTATATGAAAAAAAAAGTACCTTTAATGGATCATTGTACCGTGGGAATCGAGTGACTCTCGGACAAGAATTGCAGCTGAAACCCAAGTGCAGGAGAAAGTAAACCAAAAAATAAGAGCTTTGAGCATGAAACATGCATCTGGATATACACCAGAGAAGAAAACAAGTATTGATAATTGAGTTTCCAGTCCAGACAAATAAAACATCAGAGGTAGAACACATTAAATAAACCAGATTTTATCTGCCTACAGAAAACTTTTCATCATGTTCATAGGTAAAGCTTAGCTCACAATGTCTTGTTTGCCCATCTGAAAAAAATAGCTTAATGAACAGCTATAAATATATACATGCATGTCTCGGTCAAAACTCAACATAAACTATGAGAAGTGCTCTTCCTACAGATGAGAACGGTAATTATACGTTACAACTTAGTTCACAATATTTATTGAACAGTTGTACTGTGAACTAGGTGGCAACAGAAACAAAAGCCAAACAAAACAAGACCCAATATAACCAAAAAGAAACAACTGAAAGGAACATGTATTCAATTCTAAAATGATGAGACAAAAAAAGATCTGAGGAACTGGGAATAAATATGTCCACAAACATACCGATAAAGCTCAACTCGATTTGCTCCATGCTGCCTTTCAGAAAGGAGGGCCTCACCCATTCCTTGATTAATAGTATCGTTACCACAACCATCACAGGGAGGTGAATTAACCCATCTGCAGTATGAGAAAATTATAACAACACACACGAAAGTAGATTGCCATCAATCTGATACATAGACTCCCTAAGATTATCTAAAGCTATTCATGGAAAAAAATAAACTAAACTTTTAATTGAACAAGACATCTTATATTGCAGTAGGGTTATTAAATTGTTCTTGTATTGGGCAAAGCCCTCATGACTTTTGGCGGGTGAGGGGATTGATATGATTCGCATCATATACGTAACCAAAGCTTCCTCTTATCAAGGCAAAACTACCCGCATAAGTTTATATCTAGGTCATACCGATATTTGTGAACTAATGCTTTATTATTCTTATGTAAGGGCAAGTCCACATTCAGTATAACTGACAGTAGTGAAGAACACCTGAAAGATCCTTTGAACCAGAAAAGTAGCTGTAGAAGGAAAGCATGGTCTTGTTCAATTTTTGATGCTTTGAAATTTCCCTCCTAAAACAAATGGGTCAAAATACCCAAGTATCGAGGAATATTAGTAGAAGAAACTTTCAAGGTTCATAAAACTTAAAAATTACAACTAGTACGATCTTAGGGACACAAACAAGCTTTTGGAGTTCATAAGGTTTAACTAAATTGCATATTATATTGAATGACAAATACTCATCTTAACATAATAAAAGATCTTACCTTGGCCAATGAAACCAATGCTTTCTCTTCAAGCTCTTCAACAGGAACTGTTTTTCTCGCAGCTTCCTGGCGCAGAGGGTCCTCATACTGCAGCAACAATAAGCTATATACTTCAAGAAACATCAAACTCAAACAGGAAAATAAATTACCCTCAAGTATATAATTTTAGTTTGTTACATTCTTGACAGCAGCCTAAGAAACTAATAAAGGACTGAAGATTCCTTAAGTTTCTAATTCCAAATCTTCCATTTTCCTTTAATCAAATGAATTAACAGAAAAATATTAGGAATGCTGGCATATCAAACTGTAGCAGGGTAGAAGACGTACCATTAATACTTGACTAATATAAGGTCGTATTCTTTGCTCGAACTCTTGGCTCTGATCACTAACTGCAAATTCCTGGAACATTAGTGCCTCTTCCTCTGCCTAAAAAGCAAAGAAGCATATACATTACATTCCATACTGTCAGAAACCAGAATGACTAACACACTCAGTGTACACAAATCAATTTATCCAAAAGACCTGCAGCCTTCGCGCCAATTCCTCATCAGATATCAATGAATTGACATTGTCTTGCTCTACAGCACCAGCTATGCTTGTTGATTCTAGTAGCTTGTTTTTGTCCTCTTCGTTGATTGATACCAATTCGAGCTCGTTAGCAATTGCAACAAGATCAGAATCCTCTGATACAACACGATCGCCATTTCCTCCAATAATCTAAACAAGTGCAATTCGCATCATCAATAATAATAAAACAGACCTATACTAAGAAATTTTCATAGAAAGAGAAAAAGAAACCTTTTGCTCGTCAGGAGGAATTGCAGTGAGCGAAAAAAGTTGGAATTGAAAAACCTAAAACGCAATGGATTTGGAAGTTAGGTTGAATGAAAAAAGAAATTGAAGACATGTTAGATATATAAAGACAGAAAGAAAGAGACTTCGAAGCCATCGTCGGGATCGTAATCGACGTCGAATGTTGAGTCGCCGCAGCGAACGAGGAATTTTCGAGCTACCATCTTTGTCCCCTGCTTTATTTCTCTTTCTCTGTAGCAGAATGCTTCAATCAGAGGAGCGGACAGAGGGGAAGAGAAATACAAAACGCCGTCCTCTTCGTCGATGACCCAGTAATAGTATAACGTCTTTGGAAATTATACTACATTTTACTAGTATATTATCTTTCTTACAACTACGCACGACGTCGTTTGAGTTAATGCAGACAGAAAACAATAAATTAGAACTCAAACTAATATAAGTACCTGAAATTGGAGACGAAGCAAACACCTAGCCGGAAAACGAATTAAAGAATGGAAAATGGAAAGCAATTTCCATGGCGGCATAATTTTTTTATGTCCTTTCTTGCAAGAGAAACCAAAGTAAAGCTTTGAATGCATTATGAGACAGAAAAGAGAAAGGAATCTGAATTTCTTGAAACGCAAGGAATTCAAATGAAAAGGACTACATTTTTCTCAAATTATTTGATGTTACAACATTTTCACTGAACAATATCAAACTACAGATGAATTACATGATTCTGAAGCATCACTAAAACAGCAAATGTAAATTTATAGCTTAATTTGAATATTTGCTGCCTTTTGGTGGAGTGTACGCGAACTTCCATGAACTAACCATGCTTTCAAAGGTTCTGTCACCAGCTACCTCCTCGATCGGTACAGCAGCAGCTATTTCTTGCAGGTCTTCTGCTGTAAGTTTCACCTTCAAGGATCCAATGTTCTCTTCCAAATTCTTTATCTTTGAAGTTCCTTCAATAATTTGAAACAAATAAACAGTAAGATAACTGTACTTATGTGTAATCTCATGAATTTCAGAATTTTCCGTGTAATTTCAAACAAAAATAGTTATCTGCAATTTATTATTGCAGAAAGATTTAAGTTGGTTCAGATTGAGGGAGAGGAACAGGAAAATGACTAACCAAGAATAGGCACGACACCCTCCCCTTGTTGGAGAATCCAAGCCAGTGCTAGTTGAGAAGGACAGCAATGATGCTTCTTAGCAAAGTTCTCCAATTGATTGTAAATCTTTTTTTTTTTCTCCAAGTTCTCAGCTTGAAATCGAGGATGTGTAACCTTGATATAGCAATTTCCGATGAGTGATAAGATTTTTCTTCCCAATAAAAAAAAATAATAATAATAAGTGGGAAATTCTTAAGAAGGATTAACAGTGTTAGAATTCATATCATACCAATGTGCTATTGATAGGTCAGCTCTCCACAATTGCTTTTCCAGCGAAGAAACCGCGACCAAGAGGACTGTATGGAACAATTCCAATATCAAGCTCCCTGAAAAATTAAATTCATTGGGGAAGCATAATAGACCAAAAAACTCATCTAATACCAGAATGCATATTATTACAAATTGTCCAGAGGTTTCTGCAAAAGGAGAATTAGTAGCGGAATTTAGCAAGATTTGGTCATGACTCAGACCTGAAAAGTGGAACAATATCTTCCTCAATATCACGAGTCCAAAGGGACCATTCCATTTGCACCGCTGTGATGGGATGAACAGCATGTGCCCTCCTTATCGTGTCTGGACTTGCTTCAGATAGTCCAATGTACTTGACTTTTCCCTCTTCAACCAGTTTTTTAAGTTCACTCATCTGTATCCAAAAGCAGAAATTTGTAATGCTGCAGACTGATTATAGAGAACATGAATGTATAACAAGTATGCAGGAAACTTTGCAGCTATTAACTTACAGTATCTTCGATAGGTCCATTCGTGTTAACTCGATTTGATAATAGAGATCAATGCAATCTACACCCAGGCGCTTCAAGCTACCTTCACAACACGCACGTACATATTCAGGAGTACCCTTCACTATCACACGAGAATTTTCAAATTTCACTATTCCAAACTTTGTGGCTAACTGAATTTTTTCCCTTGGTAATTGCTTCAAGGCCTGAAATGTTATATATAACTCTTGTATCCTAAAGAAAAGTCCATAAATCTAAGTCTATGAGCTAATAATCTACAGGCAAATTAAGAGATGTACCTTTCGGACCAGAACCTCATTGGTTTGGCTTCCGTATACATCTGCTGTATCAAAAAATGTGATTCCTTTGTGGAATGCATTCTTCAATATTGAGATTCCATCTTCATCTGAGACTGTAGAATTGTAGGCTCCAGTTAGTCCCATACATACAAACCCCAGTTTTGGAAACCTGCAGATGTTACAAATTAGAAGAAATGAAGAAAAGAAAAACAAAATGTGCCAAGCATCTACTAAACTACTAAGATTAGACATAAAAAGGACCATCTAGATCAAACCCATTACTATCCAAAACTCACTCAGAAGAAACAATCCCGAAAACCCCATTTAGGAAAATCAAATATGAGTATACAGACATATAGAAGTATAGAATGAACAGTTATTTCGCAAAGATTCATCCTTCGTGTAACAAGATAAATGGGATCAAGGAGAAGTGGGGTTTACCTGGAGTCCTTGGCTGCCCAGTTTCACCATTGGAATTTGGATATCACTCTTCTCTGCCATTGTCTAGCTGGAATGTTCTTTGTAAAATGTTCCTTGTTCTTCTTTCAGTTCAATGCCGACTGGGTTGGTTAGTTGGACATGAAACTGTGGTAGTCGAAAGTGGGTCAGAAAAAGGAGGAAAAAAAAAAGAATTTGCACCAGCCGGGAATCGAACCCGGGTCTGTACCGTGGCAGGGTACTATTCTACCACTAGACCACTGGTGCTCTGATGTTCTAGTGAGTCCCTATTATATTTTTTTATAATGAGAGTGCAGATCAATAAGGAGAAATCAAAAATACTTGCACCAGCCGGGAATCGAACCCGGGTCTGTACCGTGGCAGGGTACTATTCTACCACTAGACCACTGGTGCGGAGATGTTCAGATAGGTCCCAATAACTTTTCTATATTGTAAAAAGTGCAGACCAAAACAGAAATCGAAGAGATTTGCACCAGCCGGGAATCGAACCCGGGTCTGTACCGTGGCAGGGTACTATTCTACCACTAGACCACTGGTGCGAAGATGTTCAGATAGGTCCCAATTACTTTTTTCATATGCTAAAAAGTGCAGACCAAAACAGAGAAATCTAAAAGATTTGCACCAGCCGAGAGTCGAACCCGTCTGTTCAGTGGCAGGGTACTATTCTACCATTAGACTACTGGTGCTTTGATTTTCGTGTTTTCCCAGCTAATAAATTTGATTAAGATACAATAGTTATTTAGGAACAAGAAAGAAAAAACAAATACAGACAAAGTTCCATATCCTGAAACATCCTCATTGAAAAATGGTTTATTTATTTTCTGCTGAATTCATCTCTCGTTTATTGATACATAGGAAGTAAACATAAAACAAAATATCATTTCAACAAAAAAGACCAAAAGTCTAAAGCAAAACAAATCCGTTACCCAGCAACAATGACTTCTACTCTTCAATTTCAATAAAAGGAACCATTTTTATAAGGCAGATGTTGCTCCTGCATCATAAGGAACCATGCAAGGTCAATGGAACTGAAGCAAGCTCAACACTAGATGCTGGTGGAGCGGACAATTTGAAGTCTATGAAGCGACATTTTTTTTTCTAAACTTTCTTTTTATTTTTTCTAAAGCTTAAAAGGTATTATTATGTATTACAGTTTCTAGATGCTTAAAATATTGCATAAAAAGGGATTTTGGATGTTTAATGCAACAAGTTGAGTTTCTCAATAGGAAAATTACGTGAATAGGAGAAATTTAATCAATTACCTACAAATTATTAGCATTGAAATTTGTACATATGTTTGTTTGTTACCTTAACAATTACAAAATAGGTAATGATTAGCTAAGAATCAGTTACGGAAAAATCTCACCATATATTGGGGAGCAGATTAGTTATGGTATCGTCGCTAATTACTTTCTGATCACGGAAATTAGCGAATGAATTAGATATTGTTGATCCAAATTTTTTGGAATTTTAAATCTGGGTAAATATTTTTGGGATTTTAATACTGACTCCAAATATGAAAACTTCTGAAAATAGATAACTTCTCCATATGTGGGTACTATTTATTCATTAATTCTTTTAATTATTTGATATTAATTTATTCTAACCAATAAATATGAAATTTTAAAATGTCACTTAAATGGGATGGAGAGAATAATACAAAATAAAAAGTCAAACTATCAAAAATAATTATTAAGTAAATAATATTATGAAAAATACAGTACCACATGCACACAAAAATTGATCTTTTATTTTCAGCATTATAAACTTCGTCGATTGGTCTTTGCAATATGAAGCTCTTCGTGGATGCTACCCATATTACCAATACTACAATGTATGATTTCAAATTGAGACAAACATTTTAGACCACCAAAATTTGTTATCTTCTAAAAGAATTTCACACAAAAAATTTGGAGGGCATACTTCCATGAAAAACATTAAGCATAAAACCAGTAAAACATGAACTGTCTGGTTCACTAAGAGCTTGTCTGGGCCTGCTGGTAAACAAAACCAGACAATCATTCTCAAGTATAATCGGCCTATACTCTATTTCTTTTATCTAACTAAGAGCTTGTCTGGAACACAACACCTACCTAATCAAAGGATCACCACTCCAAAAGACCCATCTAAACACACAGCAGTATCAATATTGCATTTGAAAATACCTGCTGAAGGAGCAGCCCAACGTTGCACCACGGCAGAAACCTTCAAAGACTCATGCAACCTTCCTTGCTGGGCCTGCTGCCATTGCCGAAGCACATCTGCTGCACGAAAAGAAATTGATGATCGCGACTCCACTTGCTGCTGCTACAGTAACAAATTTCTGCTACACCAAAGGCTCCATAAAGTCATCATGAGCACCTGCTTGTCGGATTGCATATAACTAGATAATATTCGAGTAAGCCAAGCATTAATATTTGAGATTGAATTCCACCCAACCTGTGTTTCTAACCAAACCAGCTTTGAAACAAAACAATGATGAAAAAGATGTAATTCAGAACCAAGAATCAGGCCAACTACAATAAGATAAAGGAATCTGCTTTATAAGAGCAACATCTCTTTGCAAAAAATTGTTGTTCCAATAAATCCGTATTCCATCTCCGGCCACAGTTTCAATACCTTCAGGCAACACATCCGTATGTATATTTTGTTTAATTATTTTAATTTTGTAGTATTTTGAAATTAGATATATGTTATTTATATTTTTTCTAGATTAATTTGATAAAAAATTCGATTAATATAGTGGAGTCTGATTCAAATTCAATAAAGGTCCATACATAATATTTTTGTTTATCTGAAATTGTGATTTGTGAAGGTGATTATAAATTTATTATGTGTATGTTAATGCTATATATTGTCAAAATCATTACCTTCATATATATTGCCTCATCATAATTACATAAATGATTAAAGAAAAACTGATAGCAACATACTATCATTGCCATTGTAATCATAGTTTGGGTCATTCATATAATTTTATACTGTTACATATTTTTTTTTAATTTGATAATTAATTTCATCGACTTTTAAATGTTTTTTTCTTAATTAAAAACAATGCCAATAAAACAACCTACCATTAGCTTAAAAAGTTAAAATTATTACGGGTCCGCCACTAATTGAGATTAGGTTAGGGAGCAATATGTAAACACATATAAATGTGGTATTGGTGTGGTTAGACCGATGCAGTCTTGGACCTGCAATACAAACTAATTAATTATTATTAATGCAATTACAAATTTAATTGATTAATTAACATAAACAATAATACTATTTGAAATCAGAACATAAAATAAAAATTTAAAAAAAAAAAAAAAGTGTTAATAAGGTTTAGAAAAATGAGTTAACAGAGTAAAGATCCAAATGTCACCTAATCAGTTGTAATGTCTTTAATAATTGAATGACTTTTGCAGACTCATCACACTATTGGTTCCTTTGTTTTAAAAATAATTAAAACCATGTTACTTTCACTTCAGAAACTACTTAATTAACCTAATTAATCACTTAATTAAGAGTTGGCCCATCCTGATTCAAAAAAGGAAGACACGCTTCAATCCTGTATAAACAAAAACTCAAAATGTTTAAATTTTTTTAATAACAGAGTAGTTATTATTAGTTAATCTTATGATTAAATGTTGAATACTGAATACATTGGTTTGGTTGATATTAGCTGGGTTTTGGGTGTAGATGCTTTAAGTGAAGGGTATTTTCAAATAAATAAAAATAACCGTAACAACCCCACTAGAGAAGGGTAAAGATGGGTTTGTGTTAATTTTGTTTAAATGTGTGAAGAAACCATGCAATGCAAAATGGTCCCCATCTGCTACTTGCGAAACATACTCTTTTTGGTTCATAGTTGATGCTTACCTTACAACTTCTCCTTCCAACTAAAACTTCATTTTATTATTATTAGGAACCCCTGTCTGCATGTGCTGCCTTTCGCTTAGGCGTGACTATTTTCCTTTTCTTTTTGGGACCACCTCCTTTTTTTTTTTTTTTACCTTATACTTTTCAATTCTCCTAAATATTCACCTTTCTTTTCCAATTTTCAATCTTTCCCAGGTTCTAACTGTTTACAACGCTAAAATTTAAAAAGTTAATCGGATTAGTCATTTATAAAAAAATTATTTTTTTAAAACAAATATAATACTACTTAAAAAAATCAAAAATTAACGCTATTTTACGAACAATTTTTAGTGTTTCAAATCAATCATAATAATAAAAAAACTGCTCATAAAGTCGTTGCCCATGCTAACTAAAAAAATCTAGCAAATAAATTAGTATTAAAAACTTTAGGTTAGCCCTTTTTATATTGAAAAAAAAAACCATTTAAAAAATATATAAAAATAAAATAGTATTTTTTTTTTTTTTTGAAAGAAAATATAATATGATTTGGATGACCAATTCTCGAAACAGATAATAAATATAGTTTTAGGTGAATATCAATCCCAGTCATATGTAATAAAGACAAAAATAAGAGTTCCTTAATTAAATAAATAAAATAAAATAAAAAGTAGAATAAAAGTCCACTACCTCTAGAATTCTTCTGTATTTATATCTTCCTTTCCTTCCTTATCTAAGAAGCCTGAGAGCAAAATTAGCAGAAGAAGATGAAGAAAAATGCTTCTCTGCGTCTCCATAATAATCCTATCGTGTACCTCTAGTAGATGAAGCTGCCAGCATGATCTGGCTTTCCTTCTTTCAATATTCATCGTCCGATAAAGGAGAGATTAGATCATGTGGCAGTTTCACCTGTTAATGGTAGCATGAAAAAACCCTAAGTTAATCCGAATAAACCCTAATTTCTCGATTCAATCCAATTTCGATAACTCATTTGGGATTCAAACCAGATGATATTATGATGATGAGGTACGCTCTCTTTTTTCTTTTTTTTTTTATTAAATTGAATTTTCAGTTATATGATATATATATATATATATATATAGAATTGTTTTTTCTTTTGTTGTTTTCTTCTTCTTCTTTCTTTATCTGTTGCTTTAGCTGTTTCTTTCTGTTCTTGTTTTCTATGCCAATTTTAATTAATTTTGTAAGGAGAACCTCATTAATTTGCAGTTTTTTTTTTTTTTTACTTTTTAAGATCTATCCTTATACCTTGAATAGAGTGCTATATATATTTCATCTGAGTTGTTTCATATCAATTTTATTTTGTTTATGCATTTCTTTATTATTATGAACAATGAATATTGAATCCAATTCAATCAAATTATAATGCATAATAGTGTTTTTTTTTTTGGGTGTTTAGTTGTCAAATTGATTTTGATTTCTTGAAAGAAAATTAGGTTATAGAAATAGTTGAAGTCACAATTATAATGATTTAATGATGAAATTGCATGAAACAAAATATTAATGACTTGACCAAAATAGTTGTAATATTAATATTATAGAGGTCAGATCTGGGAAGGAATAAAATTACTTTTGTTTCTTCATTTTTACATTTTGGGAAATTAAAAAACAGTACAAAAGTGACATATTTCTTTCCTCAAACAAAACCCAATTTTGGTGAATTTTCAATTTTCAAAACCCCATATTTATTTTCTCAATTTAGATCCAAATCATACATCTTTTCTATAGGATCTTTAGGCTTTCACCAATTTGAATATTGCATACCTCACTTTTAAAACCTTCTTCATGAAATAAAGAAAGCTAGCTAGTATGTGCCAGAAGAACAGTAAATTTTTTAACTTTACCTCTATTATAATTCCATATATTGAAAGGGTAAAAAAAAAAAGCTTGTGAGGACCATTTCTTTTAAGTTTAAAGCATTACTTCTGTCAATTTAATAGGTCTGTTATGATCCCATATACAAAAACCATTATGGTCCATTTTATAAAATGATGATTAAAAAAAAATTAAAATAAAAGATTATGATTGTATACATTAGTTGTTACCTACCGCAATCCTCTTCTTATTGGCTAATCAAATTTCTTTTTATTAATTTAAATAGTTTACTATAGTACTAAACATATCAAATCACTGACTGATTATATTAAAATTGATATATGTTGTTGATTTAGGTATGTATTTAAGAGTATTATTATTTGCATAGTCAACTTTCTTACACCATTAGTGTCTTAATACTGCCTAATTTATAAGACTAATTAGTACTTCTCTCCCTTAGATTTCCATAAAATGTATCTTTCCTTGTGTGTTTATTATGAATTTTGTCGCACATAAATAGAAAATAATTTGTGAAATAAGGTTTCAATTGGTTAAGACTATCTTTAGTATTTCGTAATAGAATTGAAGTTTTTCAAGTTTTCTGAGGAATCTGCCAGTTATAAACTTGCTAATATGATATATATTATTCTCGTATTATTGAAAAAATTAAAATGCCAATCTAGCCGGTTGGTCATTCTATATTTTATGGATAGTGTATGACATAAATATTTAGACTTTCATTTATGTCCATCTATCCCATATTTTACGGATAGTGTAGGATGTGAATATCACGACTTTGATTTAAATCAATTTGCCCCAGCTGTATAGTTTGTAATATTAAAAATCATACAGAGTTGTTGGCATTAAATTAGGTTGTTACAGAATATGTCTTATTAGAGTTTGTTTTTAGTATTGAGTTGGGTAGACTCCATGAAAGCTTTTATAAGATTTCTGAACCAACTCACGTAAAGGAAACGTAACCCTATTTATAATTTGTCTGTCTATCTTTATTTTTTTGTGCTTTAAAGAAAAACAAGTTCATGGGATTATGTATTTGTCTTGATGTTTCAAGTGGTTGGGAGTTTGTTAATATTTAATGAAGGTTTCACATGGTATTGTGAAAAACATATCTTTTTTCTTGGATTATGGTAGCAGAACCAGCAGCTTTATTATTAATCCAACTACTATTTAATTTACATATCTACTGCTACTTTTTGTTACTATTAAGAAAATCAATTTATAAGATATGTAGGATGTATTATCTTGTTTATTATTAAATTAGGTGCTTATTAACTTATTACTTATAATGTGATTTAAACAATAAGTTGAAATGTTTATTAGTAGCTGATGAACAACAGATTTGCTTACTTGAAGCTAACCTATAAGTGGTACTATGATCAATTATTTAGATTGGGTTAAATATAGATAAGATGATTATTTTTTATTTTTGAAAATAAATATATCATTAATGTTAAACTTCAAATGCTTATAAAGAAAATTTTCTTTTAGGTGTTCAGAGTTTATGCTAATCAGCTTTAGATCCTTCTTTTTAAGAGATAGAAAGAACCTTTCTGTTCATCTTTTGGGGATTCTATATCCATTTTTTCATTATATTTATAGATACTCTTATTTCATTAATATTAGATCCTTAGAGCCGTCACCGCTACCATATAGTAAGGCTCTTTTATCGCCCATCATCACATTTCTTTCATTCGACCATATTGTTTACTCTTTTCACTCGTCAATGGAGCATCAATTAACCGAACCAATAGTTGGCATGGGATTTGAATGATTGAAGCAATTAACCATATGGTTAAATGAACACAATTAATCTATAGCATGAGAATAAATAAAGCAAGTCAAGCTTTGTCCGACGTCCATACTACAAAAGCTTTACTATGATGGTAGCAGCTACTAGAATTTTAATTTTACAAAATGGAATAAAAGTCTAACAATAACAAAATAAGAGTACCCATAAGTATATTTTTGATAATGAAAGGACTTGACAACATATTGACTTAAATTATGAAAATAAAAATATTTTTTTAAAATGAAGAATAATTTAGTCATTTTCAATTCACCTAATCAAAAAATGAATGAAAAGTGCATAAAAATGGATGAAATAAGTTGAAGGTCTAATGATAATTGATTACAAAATATAGTAACATATGTGAATCTTTTTTTTTTTTTTTTTTTTCTGAAATAGGAGGATTTGAATCCTTAGGAAATTGAAATAAAATTTCCTACATAATTCATAAATTCTTCAATGGTCCAAGAAAATAATCTAAATATTTAAAGTACATTTTATGCTTTAAAATTCTTCTTTTCTAATAATGGTTTAAATAAAAATTTTTGCTCTACTTTGTATACATAATATCAATAACTAGTCTTAAAAAATTGCGGGTCTTAATATATTTTGTACATAATATAATTGATAAGGGTCTAAATATAATTATAAATTTATTGTAAGATATTTTATGTAATTTGTAATTAATATTTTTTATAAAGTTTATTAATTGATGTCCTTTTTTTTTTGTTGTTAATATACTTCATTTGCTAAAAAATTGTGGAAGGGAAGGTCTAATAATTATGTTTCAACTTTCAACATTTGAAATTTTATATGATGTGAAAGAATTAGGGAAAAAAAGAATTTCAGGAAAATCATATTTATAAAAGATGAAGTACAATTCAAATGAGACATGAATTAATATCTATAATATATTTTCTTCTATTTTAATCTCTTTTAGTTTTAATTGTAAATATAAAACAATATATTTTTATCAAATCATGAGACAATTTTATAGTATTCTGAAAAAAAAAAGAAATAAAATTGAATATTTTCCCTCAACAGTCCACGTGGATATAAGACTGCTGCAAATGAAAGCCCAATTTATGAAGAATTCACTAGGGAAAATTGTATATATAGCTCATTTTTTAAAATTTATACACATGTAGCTTTTTCAAGTTTTTTGGTAAAAAAATAAACTTGAAAATTTTATAAACGAAACATAAACAGATTATAAAAGTTTTTTGAATAGGTGACTATGAACAATAAATAATAAAATAAACTATTTTTAAAATTTGAAAGGATTATTTTTAAATTCTTATTTGTTCAATTTGCTAACCCACAAAATGAAGGATATTCTCTAACGGACATAAGGCCCAGTTTATGGGCTATGGGCCCAAACCAATGTATTTTAGTGTTTCAAATGTTGGAAATTGTTGTCTTGTGTTGATAGTAGCATTTTTTTCTATTTTAAAATTAGTACAACATAAAAAGCTAACGTCAAATGTTAGTAAAGATCGGAATTTGGTCCACTCCTCTACACTACTGCTGAGTTGAAGGAATAATAATTACAGAAGAAAATGGAAAAACCACCTTACAGTCTTCTTCATTTATTCAAAGCTTCCTCAATTACTTTTATTTCATTTCATCAACAACAACTAAACTCTCAATTTTAATTAATTAATTAGTACTCCAAAAATGATTTATTAGCTGACTAAAATACAAGAGATAAATTGAGAAAGTTCATAATCTTAAGATGAGATGTCGATGTAAGCGCTCCGTTTTTGCTATTTTTCAGAAGCGATTTTAAATTTCTCTCGACAAACTCCCTTAAAAAAAATATAATTATCATTTTTAGTATTAAACTTTGATAGCCACTTAAGATAAATACAACTTACAATTATGTTAAAATATACTATAAATCCATATAATTTTTTAAATAATTTTTAATTGTGTTTATTAAAAGACTAATTTTTACAAGTCTTATCTTATCATAAACATTGGTTACAAACAATTAAATGTTAAAAAAATCCATCAAACAGCTAACATCATTCTGACAAATTCATCATAATTAACTAGGCCATCTCCATCTAAATCAGCTTCACTAATCATCATCTCTACCTCTTCATCTGTCAATTTCTCTCCCAAATTGATCATTACATGCCTTAACTGCATATAATTAACACAATTAATTTAAGATGCTTATACAAAACTTAAACCCAAAAAAATGGGATTATGTAAAAATCAACCTCATTAGGTGAAATAAATCCATCTTCATCTTTGTCAAATACTTTGAATGCTTCTTTCAATTCCTCATCTGCCTCATTTTCCTTCAACCAGACAATAAAAATACAAACATATCTTTTAATTAATATTTAATTTCCTACTTACTACAATTAATTAATTACAAGAACACATCACTTATATATTTAATTAAATTACCTTCATCTTCCTTGCCATGAGATTCAAGAACTCCCCAAATTCAATTTTTCCATTACCATCAGCATCAACTTCATTAATCATGTTCTGTAATTCTTCTTCAGTAGGATTTTGATCTAATGATTTAATTGCAGTAGCTAGTTCTTGAAAAGTAATACAACCTTTAAATGTCATAATAAAAACATATCTCAATTTTCTTGAATTAATTTTAACATTAAATTTATATTTCTCACTAAAACATGATTAAAAAAAATAGAGAACTGAGATTATAAGTAATAAAAAAGACAAAAATAGAAAGAAAAAAAAATAATACCATCTCCATCTTTGTCAAGTAGACAAAAAGCTTCTTGAAATTCATTAATCTGCTCTTCATTTAAAACATCTCCCATCTTCTTGATTTTTTATACTCTTGATGCAAAATATATAAGTCCTTGAAGAGCTTAAAAATTGCAATTTCGAACAATTTCTCTTCAAAGAAAAAAAAAGTTACTTATAAGTAACTTATATATATTTAGTAGACACTTCCCTCAAAGTTCCAGATAGAGCTTATTATATATTCGTCTGGTTTGTAACTTCCAGAGATGCTAAAATGGTCAAACTCATACGTCGTTTATTTGAAATTTAAAAGCCAATTTTTTGGAAGTAACATTTTCAAACATTTTACTATTGAAAGGTCAAAATGGTTTTTGTTGAAAAAAAATAAAAGATTGTACGCTAAAAATAAGTCAACTTGACGCAAAATACAGTAGTATGAAAGAGATAAAAAACGTTTAAATGTCGTTCAGGAGTTCAATTAATATCGTTTAATTAGACAGAAAATAAATGAAAATATATAATCGATCTTAAAAAAAAAGACAAATCCAAATTCCCATAAATGATGAATAATAGAATAAAAGAGAAATCATTACACTATTGAGTTAAGTCTTTATAATTAGAGTAAATAAAAATTTAATCTAATATTTAAACAAAAAGATGACTAATTTTACACCCTAATTATAACATAGTTGAATTAGTAACTAATACTAAACAAAATATAATTATCCTAAATATAATGAAAAGTCCGAGATAAATAACACATGCCGAATTACACAGCTTATGTAGATATCTATAAAGCTGTGAAACTTTCTGCTCAACTTTTTGGATGTGATTCACGGGATGTGAAAAATAATTGTCGGTGGAAAACATCCAGCTTCCCGATTTAGCTCCCGCATCGTCAACTCTTATTATATTCTATGGTGTCTCAATCACCAATTTGGGAGAAATTATTATGCATATGTTCGCAAAATTATTAGTTTAAAAAGTGTTTAGGTGTTTTATTAACTAATTGAAAACACCAATGTATATGCAACACATTATTGCAGCAGGTATGTGAAGAAAAACTTTTAAGAAAAAGAAGGAAGCAGCAGTAACAGTGAACCCAGCAAGAAGAAGAAAGAAGAAGTTTAAGTTGAAGCAGTCGAAGAAGAAGAAGAGGATAGGATACGGCGTCGTACAAATTAGTGAAGGACTGAATAAGTTCAACGGTGTCGTTTCAAATTGTAGCAGCAAACAGTTTTATTTCTTCTTCTTCCTCCCTCGACAGTTTGTTTTCATTCTGTTATGGATAACAGAATTAGTTGCTTAACCAACCTGATCAAATGCCAACTCATCACAACAACTTCTGGAATTGTTAAATGCATTGTAATTAGAGTTTCAAGTCCGCTTTTGATGTATATATAAGTAGAATGTAATAGTAGTGAGTTAGTTAGATTGTGTGAGAGATTTCTTAATGAAGTAGGAGAATTTTCTTTTCTGGATAGGAACTGTATTCTTTTCTTTTGATCATCTTGTTTCTTTTGATTCTCTCTGTAAATTCCTCTTTGAATCAATATACATTGAATTGATGTTTACAAACTAACACATTAATTTACTTTTTATGTAGACGGTAAGAATTTATTTGAATCACATTCATCAATTCATTAAGTAGGTTGGTTACTGACCTATTTTATATAAAAAAAATTAAAAAATTATAAAAAATATAAGTTAGTTTTTGTAATGAAAAATATAAATTAGTTAAAATGTTACGAAGTATTTAAAATAAATATAATATACTATATTTTGTAGTGTTGCATACACATTTATGAATAGAAAATTGTTCCTGAGTATGTTTTTTTATAAGTTACGCATATCAACAATAATTTCCATCTTATTCTTAAAAATACAATAATCTCCATCTAATAAAAGGTTACTACAACCAAAAAAAAATCAATTCAACTTAAAATTTATGAATGGTGGATTTGCGACAGAATAGCGACAAGAACTTTTGTCACCCATCATTTACTGGATGCCATTTTTTTTTTTAAGAAAAAAATTTCCCATTATAATTTACTTCTATTAAAAAAAGCTCCAATTCTTCTTAACTTTTTCTTAAAATAATTATTTTATTTGGCCATATCTACCAATTCAACACGTGACCACTAATGTTAACTTAAGGGGCGTTCTATTCTATTTGTATATAAAGATGGCAATCTTTTCCAATTTCTTACAGTTCCTTCTAAGCTAATTAAACACTTCTTCATCTTCAACCATGTCTACCCATTCTTCTACAAATCAAAATGATCTTGAACAATCTTCTGAACCACTCAATATTTCCGTCGCATTTCCTCTAGCAACCCCAGCTTCCATATTTCCTGTTTGCAAATCCGACTATTTTCAACTCTCTGACCTATTAACTCCCGATGAGCAAGCTATTAGACTCAAAGTAAGAAACTTTATGGAAAAAGAAGTAGCTCCTATAATGGCAGAGTATTGGGAAAAGGCCAAATTTCCTTTTCAAATCATTCCCAAGCTCGCCGGACTACAAATTTCCGGTGGCACAATTAAGGGTTATGGTTGTCCTGGTATTTCCCTCACTGCATGTGCTATTGCTGCATCAGAAATTGCTAGAGTGGATGCAAGCATTTGTACTTTCTTTTTAGTCCATTCAGCTCTAGCAATGCTAACCATCTCTGTTTGCGGAACAGAGTCCCAAAAGCAGAGATTTTTACCTTCTTTAGCCAAATTAAGCACAATTGGTTGCTGGGCATTGACTGAACCAGAATATGGAAGTGATGCGAGTTCGTTAAAAACTACAGCAACAAAGGTTGAAGGAGGATGGGTACTTGAAGGCCAAAAACGCTGGATCGGAAACAGTACATTTGCAGATATTTTAATCATATTTGCAAGGAATACTTCAACAAATCAAATCAATGGGTATATTGTAAAGAAGAACACGCCAGGATTAAGAGTTGCAAAAATGGAAAATAAAATAGCTTTACGAATTGTTCAAAATGGAGATATTTTGTTGAACAAAGTTTTTGTTCCGGATGAAGACAAACTACCTGGAATTAATTCCTTTCAAGATACAAAAAAATGTCTAGCCGTCTCACGAATAATGGTAACATGGCAACCAATTGGGATATCAATGGGGATTTACGACATGTGTCTCAGATATTTGAAAGAGAGGAAACAATTTGGCGCACCTTTGGCTTCATTTCAGATAAATCAACAGAAACTGGTTCAAATTCTGGGAAATGTTCAAGCAATGAGTCTTGTGGGTTGGCGTACTTGCAAGTTGCAAGAAATGGGGAAAATGACCCCTGGACATGCTAGTTTGGCTAAGGCTTGGATCACTCGTAAAGCAAGAGAGACTGCTTCTATAGGGAGAGAATTGCTGGGTGGAAATGGGATATTGACTGATTTTTTAGTTGGCAAAGCATTTTGTGATTTAGAAGCGGTTTATACTTATGAAGGCACTTACGATATTAATACTTTGATTACTGGTCGAGAAATCACTGGTTTTTCTAGTTTTAAGCCAACAGAAGTGAGTGCTAAAAGCCGTCTCTGAACTAATTCTTCTTGTTGATTTAAGTTTTCGTTTTAATTAAGTTTTCTTTTATGCATTTGTCTCTTTTAAGTATAATGTTCATCTCTTAAAGAATGTTTTAATTGTGTTTGCGTGGCTTCTTTTCTTGGTGAAAGGTATGGCTTCCTATTAGCACCACAAAACTTTTCCCTTCCTAATGTAATACGCCATTACATAGAAAAAAAAAGTACTTTTTAAGAGAATCTCTTGTTGCTCATCGAAACTCAAACGTAAACGTAATCGTATAACTCTTCATTTAATACACAAAAGCAAACAATCCAAACAAGACTTACGTACTTTTTATAGATTTATTAGTGTAAATGATGGTAACCCACGTTGATTTTCCTATATAAAGTATGGGTTTTTGTGCATCTGATTATGGGTTATTTCTTAATTATATTTTTGGGTTGGCAGGGTGGTGATAGTTCCCATGCTGATAAGGTAATATAAGACTTTATTTGAATTTAAACAAGATTTTCAATAAACAAACTGTTGACGCTTAATTTTTGCCCCAAAAAGTACCGATGATGATTAATGCTCCAAGCCCAATCAGACATCCAGAATCCAAGCAGCTCGATTTCCTTCTTCTTAAAAAATTTTTCAAAAGGTTTCAATTCCTAGTGCGATTTAAGAAAAACCTCGAAATTTCCTTCCTTCCTAAAAAA